>RJWJ010033286.1:0-17928 GCA_004363605.1 Indri indri | reverse complement strand
CTCCGCCATCCCTGCTATGCGAACCGTGTTTGTCTCCATCCCTGGGGACTGTTGGAAGATGCTTCCCAACCACTGCCCGGATCTTCCTTTCCTCCCTCGGTCTCCCTGCCTGGTGCAGGGTGGGGGCTGATAACCGGGATGTGGTTCCACCCCTCGAGCAGTTCATAGCGCATCAGGGGAGAAAAGCCCCCCTGGGGACCCAGAGAGTGATGGGAACGGATAGGGGCTTGGCGAGGGCTGGAGTGGGCACTGGCCTTCACTGTATGCTCTGGGAGGAAACAATTTCAATGCAGATCCTCACCCCAGCATAATGGCCAGAGAACCGTCAGGCACGTGGTATAAACCTGTCTCTGACTCCTGAACAATTCACCAAGTTTCAGAACCAGGACTGGCATTTTCAAGACAGCAGAAAGCAGCCAGAGCCCTTCCCCGGTCTCCTTGTCTGCCGGCGCTGCGGTGTCAGGTGGCCTTCCTTGAGCTTGGCCCAGGGAAGGGAGCGGATGGGCCAGGGCCCACGGCGAGCAGGAGGCCGAGGCATGCCCCGAGCCCCCCGGGCAGGGTGCGGGCGGGAGCCTGGGAACGTTAGCCTCCTCTGCACCGCTGGCCTTTCCGGAATTCCACAGGCTCACCCGGAATGACTGAATGACAGCAAGGAACTGGGTCAGGCTCCGAGAGGAAAATTCCATGCCTGGTGCTCCCAGAGGCTCCCCTGTGGTTCTGGGCTTGGCTCTGCCCTGTGAGGCCGAGTCAGGCAGCGTGAGTGGGAGCCTCCCATCCCACAGTGCTGGGCCCTGCAGGAGCCGTGGGCCACTGCAGACAGACAGACAGCCAGCCCTACCCCTAGCAGCCATGGCCTGCTCTGCTGCGGGGCCCACAGAAGCAAACAGAGACCTGCAGGCTTTGACCTCTGAGCTTTCGGAACATGTGGCCTCCAGACTAGGTCCCCCATTCGATGGCTCCCCACCCCCAGGGTCAAGTCCACACCCTTCCCTGGCTTGCAAGGAGCCACACACTCTGCCTGCACTTTGGGCGGGTAAACATTGTCCCGCCACTGAGCCTCTCCTGGTACCCTCTGCCTGGTGCTCCCCAGACCTGCCGAGCAGCCTCTGGCAGTCCTCCCACAGCCACCCAGAGTGGAGTATGGCCCGTCACCTTGTGTGCACTCGGTGTCTCTCCCGTGCCAGCACTCCTCATGCTGTTCTCCAAGTGCCCGTGACTTGTCTGTCCCCCCAAAAATAATTCCAGACAGGCAGAGAGTACTGTGTGTGGCTTGCCTCCGAGTCCCCGGCACCTGCAAGCACTTGGCCCAGGGCAGACTTCTATACACACTTACTAAATGATCAGCGGACGGATGGATGAGCAATGAATGAATGAACTCCTGGTCATGAAAAGGAAGAGTCTCTGAGCTTAGAGTCTGGGGGTGGCGGCAGTGGGGGTTTCCTGGAGAGGGCGGAGGGCTCCAGACCCCCGAGAGGCAGCACCACAGGGCAGCCGGTGCCTCTGCAAGCTGTCTACCTGCAATTGTCCCTCTCTGTCTCTCCTCTAGCCCCGTGGCACTGTCACAGCCCCCCACAGCAGCCACCCCTACGGAGCTGAAGAGCACAGAGGTCTCCAGCCTCCACTGCAGGTGGCTGCCCTCCAAGTCAGACCCATGGCCTGTGTGGCTGGACACAGTCCTCACAGTGGGCAGAGAATGGCTCCCAAACTACGAGGCCTTTCTTCAGCTCTCACTTGGGGATGCCCCCTGAGGCCGTGGACTTTTGATTTCTCCTATCACAAAGGCTACACCACTGATGACCCTTAAGTGGGTTACAAAGGGCTACTCAAATTGGGCACCACCATCATTATTTTACGCCTTTATAATTCTTTACTATCGCTGAGATCTTCTGCCGTAGGAAAGTGAGAACAGGTTGGATGGCGATGGGCTTAGCTCTGTGCCCTGCCTCCACGGGCCACAGGAAGGAATGTTAGGGGTGGCGTGCTCCGTGGGCAGGGCCGAGCCCAAGCCAGAGGGGACCTGGAGCCGCCCTGGGGCCGGGAAGGGCTCTCTACCTCCTCCTCCTGCCGCTGCTAGAAATCTGCCTTTGAGACAACTTGATTTTCAGGACTGCGTGGGGTGGCCAGAGGAGCTACCTGAGGGGCAGGAAGGATGTGAGGTGACTCTGGGACTTCCCACTGGGAGCAGGCAGGGTGGGTGGCATGGAGCAGTGAGAGAGGAAGGACTGCCCAGCCCATCTTGATGGGAAGGCACACTGTGGTGACAACAGATGCGGGCCAGGCCCCCGCTACACCATGTACCAGCTGTGTGACCGTGGGCAGCTTACCAGCCCTCTCTGAACCTCCATCAGGTGGGCCGCACACCTACCACCTCTCCCGGCTGGTGAGGACTCGACAAGACAACCCAGGTGAAGCGCTCGGTGCAACACCTGCCGTGGCGCCTCGTACACGGTAACCACGAGCCCCTCGGTCCCCCTTCCGAAAGTGTCACACCCCCCCTTCAGTGGCACTGACCCTGCGGGACCCCTGTGGGCTTACTTTAAGTCCTTCCTTCTGGTAACTCTGGGAGATACAGTCCAGGACACCTTTGTATTTGTTGAAATAAACCCCGTCAGCTTGGAGTCGACTTTTCACGACATCCATAGGAGTGGCTGTCCCCCAAGAAATGGCTCCTGCAAAGACAGAAAAGCAGGTGTCCGAGGCCGGCTGGTTGCAAATCTCCACCGTTCAGAAACTTACTACGTTGCTAGGGGAAGTCACAGAGCTCGGGGTTAAAACCTGCAGAGTCAGTTCCTGATCCTTCCTCGCCACTTGCTCCCTGCGGGCAGGAGTCTCCTCCCTCCTCCAAGCCTCGGCCCCTCGCCTGTCCAACGGGCGGCAGCGCCTATCCTCACGGGGCTGCCGTGAGCCCCGAGTGAACTGAGAGCGTGAAGCCCCAGCGCAGCGCCATTCCTCGGCCAGTGCGCGGTGCGTGCCCACTTTCTGCGCGGCTGCTACTGGAGAATCAGCAACAGGTGGCACCTTCCCGGGGCCCCAGAAGAGTGAGCCCAGGGTGCGGCGGCTTAGGGATTGAACAAAAAAAAAAAAAAGGCAGGGACAGGGCTTTTAAAAATCTCTTTTCCAAATATGTGGAATAGAATTGGGACCACGAGCCCCTGGGTCATCCTCACTGGATAGGCTCAGGTAAAGAACTCAAGGAAATCCAGGTTATTGTACAAACACAGAAACTGACACATGCCTGGGTGAGGGGCAAAACCAAAGTGATGTCAAAGTCCAGGGCAGCTGGTGTGCAAAGCTCTGTGATCGCTGCCCAGTAGCTCCCCACAGAGCCCGCAGCCTGCCCACCCCGCCGCCTCCAGACCCCTCGGCCTCCTGCATGGGGACAGGGCTCCAGCGGCTGCTGCCCTTACCCGCCATGCCGCCCGCCAGCCACACGGCGCAGGGGCTGGGGCCTGCGCAGGCCTCGGGTGTGATCCACTCGCTCAGGAACACGTAGGGGATAAAGTAGAGGCAATAGCCTGGGACGTCCCTCAGCAGCATGGCCCCGGCCCCCCGGTACAGCCCCGCCAGGCCCTCGTTCCTCACGATGGTTGCGATGCAGTGCACAGGTCCCTGGTACGCCGGCTGGTCCCCCAGAGCTGCCACCCTGGACTTCAGACCGAGGTTGGCTGCAAAGACAGGGGAGAAGATGGCAAGTGACCCAGAGGGTAAGAGACTGGCCATTCCCTGGCACTGGAGCCAGCCCGGCCCATTGACAGGTCCCTCTCACGTGGCCTGTCAGCTTTTTACCAAACCTCCTGACCTTCTTGGCAGCTAAAACCAGGATCCTGAGGTTCCAGCAAGGAGCCGCTGCCAACATGCACAGCCAGGTTGAAGACAATTCAACCACGGGATAAAGCAGCAGCTGCCTCAGGATTTCCAGAGCTTTCTGGTCAACAATCACGACGTCTTTCTAAGCAGAGGTGACTGCAAAGTGCCTAGGCCCAATTACGACAAGGCACACCAGGCTCTTTGCTGAAGCAGAGGCCAGAAAATCCAACATGCTGTATGTATGTGCACACGTGTACCTGTGTGCAGTGTGACAAAAAGTACATGAGCCAGACTGTCCTGGCTGCATATCCGAGCTCTACCACTCACAAACTTTTTGACCTTGGCAGGTCGGCATTTTTGGCCTGTTTCCTTATCTTTAAAAGAAGGACAGGCTGTCATGAGTATACATAAGGTTATATATGTAAAGTACTCAGCGTGGTGACCGCAACACTGTAGTGGCCCAGTAAGCTATTGATTGACACCAAGGTGGTTGGCGTGACGTGGATGTAGGACCCACAGGCTGGAGTGGGCAGGTATGTCCTCACCGACTCACGCCAGCCCTGGACAGGCTGTGCCCTAAACAGTGCTGGCGTCCTTGGCCCCTCAAAGTTCAGGGGCTCAGGGCTGCTGTCTTCCTGTCTGACCTCGGGGTCTATGCTGGCAGACTAGGGCTTGTGTATGTCTCTAGCTCCTTCCAGGCATGTAGCCAGCAGAGACTCTGCATCTCTCCCCCTCTGATGTTCATCTTCTCCTTGCTACACACCCTTAGTACAAACAGACCTTCCAGTCCCAATGCAGGTAAAGCGGGCTCTTGTCCTCAACTTTCCATCTCAAGGAACTATAATTACCTGCCACGACCAGGAAGGAAACAGAGTGAAGTTTGCCTGTGACCACGAGCCTGTTTTGCCCATTGGTTTAATTCCCTGTACACAGCGTCCCAGTTTGGTCTCACACTTGCTGGCAGACAAGCAAATCGCTTTCATCATGGAGTTAAACTTCCATGCGCCCCAACAGTCCCATCTTTATCAGATGGAAGTTTAGGGACAAACATTCCACTTCATGACTCCACAGTCTAAACTGGGCACTGGGAGGAAAGCACAATCTGTACGTTAACTCACCCCAGAAGCAGGAGAGGTGAAGGGGCGTTTCTGCTCGCCTGCGGAGTGTGCTTGGACAAGCTCATGCCGTAGTTTCCATCTGCGTGTGGGGACACCAGTGAATCCCTGCCATCCCCACTAGGCCGACCACAGCGTGGGCAGGAGACGGAGCCCTGCTCACCTCTTCCCCAGTGGACCTTATAGGAGGTGAGCAGGGTGATGGACACTTCTGGGGGTACAAGGCCCCTCTGAACAAAGTCAGAGTCTGTGGCCTTTGAAAGCCCACTGAAAGGTCACTCGGCACCTAGTCCTCTCCCAAATCTGGTCATCCTGGGAAATTTCGCCATTAGACAGACTAGACGTCATTGTCCAGATATGTCAACTTTGCCTGGAGGCCTTTCATCTCCAGGAAATACTGACCTGACCCAGGAGTCAAGGTTTTCATGAATCAGCTGTGGTAGATAGAGGCTTCCAGGAGTTACTGATTGAAGGAGAATGACCTGATAACACCATGTTTGTTTGGAAGTGCAGAGATTGGGAAAACACTTGCCGAACCTTCACTGACCTTGTCAACAAAAAACCTGTACTTTTTCCTTTTCCCTCCAAGGTAAGCAATAAGGAAATTCTCTCGCATTCTCCCAGCTTTGCAACATAAGCAATCTAACTTTTATT
The DNA here is from genome assembly GCA_004363605.1 of Indri indri. NCBI lineage: Eukaryota > Metazoa > Chordata > Mammalia > Primates > Indriidae > Indri > Indri indri. Next base: position 12,352 of record RJWJ010033286.1, on the reverse strand, counting down.
GCTTGAGATTAAAGCAATAGAATCGTCACGGTGACAGCCATCCCTGGGATACTGACATAGCCTCAAGTTTATACTGCAAAGCCCTTGGAACTCCTTCCAGCCCCTTCATTCCCAATATATTTTTTTAAAAAATTTTATTTGGACATAATCCCAAATTTGCCAAAAAGTACAAAAAGCAAAATGGTTCAAAGAATGGCCATATATACCCTTCACCCAGATTTATCTATTGCTCACAGTTTACCTCAGTTGCTTGTCGTTTGTGGGGTCTCTCCCCACCCCCTTCTCACTCAACGGTGTGTGCACTTTGACCAAGTAGATGTCATTGTCCCAGTGCCCAAACTTTGCCTGGGCCTCGTTCATCTCCAGGTAACAATGACCTGACCAGGAGCCAAGGTTTTCATGAATCAGCTCTGGGTATGATGGGGCTGTCAGGAGTCCTAACTGAAGGAAAGTGTTCTGATAAAATCCTCTCTGGAGGTGCAGATGTTGGGAAAACACCTGTCAAATCTGGAACTGGCTTGTCAACAAGACAGTCACCCTCCCAAATGAGAACCAAACCTGTCCTTTTTCTTGTCTTCCTAAGGGAAGCAATGAGGAAATTCCTTTGCATACAAATAGATTTTTTCCCACCCACACATACATACATAATTTTATTTTCTAACTATTTCAGGGTGACACACAGCATGGCTCTTTACCACTACATAGCTGGAAACACAGTTCCTAAGAACCTTGATAGTGTCTTACACGGCTATCATATGCAGCTCTCAGTTTGGTACTTCTGCGTTGAGTGGACTCTTATCTAATCTACTATCTGTCATCATATTGCCACCCGATACCATGGTGTCCCTGTCAGCACTTTCCCCCTCCCATACAGAGTCCAGTCGTTTAATCTGGAACATTTCTGTAGTCTGTCTTTGTTTTTTGTTACAACAATATTTTGAAAGACGACACTGCCCCACTTCTTGTGAATAGAGTTTTCTCACCCTGGGTTTGTCTGACATGTCCTTGTCATTACACTGGGGCTGTGCCTTCCCGGCTGGACCTCTCTCCATTCTTAGCCCTCACTTCTTCCACGAGAACCGATCACTCGCAAGAGCCTTCCCCCTCTCTAGCCTCATATCCTTGTTTTTATTAGTTTGTTTTTCAGTGGAGGTATAATTTACGTTCACTAAAACGTACAGCTCTTAAGTGTACAGTTGATGACTTCTGACAATTGCAGGAACCTATGCAAACACACCCTACCAAGAAAATGACTTCTTACACTGAAAACAAACTGTTTTGGTCACAGTCCACTCAGGCAGAGCAAAGATTCCACAGCCCACCTCCGGGGGTCACACGACCTTTCTCTGGGGCAGCGGTTGTTATGGGTCTGTCGGCATTAGCCATAGAGGGATGGATGATTCATATGGGACCACAAAGCAGAATGTCATCAAGTATAATCATCACAATTTTAGGCCCAAATATACCTGAGACAAAAATGCATCACGGGAACACCATTGGTTAGACCCAAAGTCACAAAAATAAAAAATGATGATGATGAATTTCTACCATACTTATTTTTAATTCAATACCAATAGTAGCAGCACTGGAAAACTGTGACCAGCTCAAGATACCACTGCTGATGAATGAACGGTGGAGCTTTGTTCTAGAAAACAGCAAGGATTCCCACTGGCTGCCCGTGCAGTTCCAGGTGCCACATGGCATGGCGTGGTGGGGACGTGTGGCCTGGGAGCCTTGGCAGCCAGCCTCGGGAAAGCACTGAACTCAAGTGACTCTGGCAGGGAACCCATTTTAGTTTGTGAAAACCAAATTTCGATGACTCTTAAAAGTTGATTTGGAAAGTTACTGGGAAGTAATTCTTGAAAACGTGCACGACTGAACTCTGTGGGCTTGCATGTCATCGGTCAAGGGAACCTGAGGAAGAGCACGAGATGCCAGATCAGCGCTCAGCTCCCACTGGAGCACGGACTCCCAGGCCTTTGTTCCTGAACCTTCCGAGTTTGGTCTCAGGTGCGTACATGTATGTGTCAAAGGGTTGACATTAGGGATATTTTCTTCTAAAGTGAAATGTACTTAATTTCTCTAATTAGAATTTTTTATTCTATAATGAGGATAAAAATATAAATCAAATTTTGATCATTCCTGTCACACGTGCTTTGCCTTTGAGACCGTTTTTTGCTGCCCTCTCTAAATTAAGGGCATGTGACCTTTTACCATGACAGGTATGGACTGTGTATCTCAAAAACTCAGGATGCTGCAGTTTCCTTTGTTTTCCCCAGTTCGATTAGGGCCAGCTCAAGCCCCTGCAGCAAGACTGGCAGGATGTTCAAAGTCAATGAAATTGGCCCCTACCCTGCTCCTAGGAGTGGAGGAGGAGGGCCTGAGCAGTTCGGGAAAGAACCTCCTGCAGGCCCCTGCCCCATCCAGCTCGGTCCCTGCCACGGCTGCTGTGACATGGTGCCCTGCTGGCTGTGAAGTGTTGGTGCCTTGCTGGCTGGCCTCCTACGTGGGCCGGGAGGCTCCTTACAAGGCAGGTACCTTTATAGGGAGCTTTTTTTTTTTTTTTTTGGTGGGGGGGGTCCAGTTTAGGCCAATTCTAACGGGTACCAATGCAGTCACCTTTTGGGGGACTCCCTATCTCAGAAGGGCTGGAGTGGCCAGGACACAGGCTGAGGTCCCCACAGATCTGCCACTATCGCCCTTCTTCTGAGAACCCAGGAAACCAGCCACAGAAAGCCACTGTGCCTTCCTCAGACACAACACAAAGAAGTCTCATTTCTGTCCTTTCCCCGATCAATACTGTTCAATGTCTTCAGTGGGCCATGACCTTGAAAACAGGAAAGGCAGCTGAAACACAATGCCCGGGCACTGCTCTACCAGGTAAGGCGGGTCGGCCTGGCCACCTCTGGAAGGGAAAGTGCCCCCAGGCCTCCCCTGCTATGTGCGTATATGCAGGTGGCCTGGGGACCACAACGTGACTTCTCAGGAGGCCACTTTCTACAGAAAATCGCTGACAAAGCAGCCACCCACACATAAGGCCCTGCTGGGTGCTCATCAGGGACATGCTGGTTTGACAAGTAAGATCAGGCTGGTGGGCTCTCAAATGGAAACCGGGGGCCTGGAGCTATTTCAAGGGACCCAAGAACCCAGGAGCATTAGGGGTTGACAGAATCCCTAAAATACCTCGCAGCTGTGTGAGCACGGACAAGTTACATAACACAAGCCTCAGTTTCCCCACTTGTAAAACAAACATAATAATGGCACCTCTTTCATAAGGGTGCTGTGATTATTTAATAATGGAATGGGTGTTATCACGGTGCACATGGTGTGGGCTCAATAATTAACTGCCACTGGTAGTATAGTTCTGCCGCACAGGATCTAAGCCCGTCCTCGCCTAGGAACTCCAAGCTCTTCCAAACTCACGCTGCATCATCCAAACCCCCTGCCCCCCACTCCCTGCATCGTGTGTCTGCGCTGACCACATGGCTTCCCACCCACAGGCCTGCATTTTCCTGCCACTGACTCTTCCCCTATATTGTTCCCTTAGTATAAAACATTTCTCCACCCCGGGGTTCCCATCTCTAAATCCTACCCAGAACTCAAAGACCCAATCGACAGCCACTTCCTTTCTGGAGCCTCCCTGATCCACAGAGCCAGAATGAGGGCTTCCAGAACCTTCCAGAGGGCCCTTCTCATTCCAGTACATGACCAGCTCCACACCAGACTGTGGGCACCCGGAGGCAGGGGCTGTGCACCCAACACCTCTTCTTTATCCACTCTGCCTGGCTCAGAGCAGCGGCCCAGGAAATGCCTGTGAGTGAATGATTCCCAGAGTGAATTCAAACATGCCCCGCCCCGCCCTGGCCTCCAGCTGAGCCTGGTGAGATGACCAGGTTGGCAAGCACGGAGTTAATACCGAGTCCTCTTATCCTCCAGACTCTGCCCTCCTGTTACACTGATGGCTTTGTGATCTGCACATTAGTTAGGCTTTTCATGGAAACGCAGACCTCAAAGCTCCAGATGGGGGAGGAATGAGTGTCATTAACCAGCAGCCTCTAGGAGGGACAGGCTCAGGCAGGAGAGGGACTCCTGGCCTCCAGGGACTCAGCCCTGACTCCCAGCTCAGGCCCGGCAGGGCACCCAGTCACTCCCTGTGCCACGCAAAGGCCAATAGCTGTAGAAAGGAGGGTTTCTTCGCAGCTGCCTTACTGTGAAAGACACATCGCACGGGACCCGGGCCAGCCCCTCCTTGCTTGCCAAGTGGCAGAGTCCCAGGAGTGCACCTCTGCTGAGCCGGAAGACTTTGCGTGGAGGGACGACTGCTGGCTGTCGCGCAATGGGCGTCAGCGTCAAACAGAAATTCCCGCTAAACTGCAGCAAGCACTGGTGTATTTGGTAAAGCCCTTCCAGATGACCATTTTGCAATATGTACAAAGAATGTTAAAAATGTCTATACCCTTTGACCCACTCATGAATCAAAGAGCCCACACAATTCGGGAAATAACTCTCAATGAAGGCAACTGTTGATGGACAAATTCGCTGATCACATCACTGTTTTTAAGAGAAGAAAAACTGTAAACAACCCAAGTGTTCACCAGTAGAAAGATTGTTAAATAATACATTTACTGTAGTATAGCTAACATTTATTTCATGTGTTCGATATGCCAGACATTGTGCTAAGGTCGTCAGGGATACCCCACCTCATCCCAGCTATGAAGCAGCTGTCATTGCTATGCCTGCTTTGCAGCTGAGTGAACTGAGCCTTGGCGACGTTGGGTGAGTTGACCGGAGTTTCTCAGCTTTGGTGGAGGTAGAGTTAGAAGCAAGTAGTCTAATTCCAGAGACTGAATTCTTACCATGCTATATTGATCCTCTCAATGTGGGGGGTGTGTGTGTGTGCGTATGTGTGTGTGTGTGTATTTGAAGGAATATTGCATATCCATTTTAAATATTAGCCATCTATTTAAAATAATTTTATATGCTATTTTAATAACACAGAAAATGTTTATGTTATAATGTTGAGTTAAAAGCAGGATATGAAATTATCCATATAGCATGATCACAACCTCTTAAAACCTGTAATCTATGTATATAGAACAGGAAAAAAAAACACATTAATGTGTTAACAGTCCTTGTATTTGGGTAGATGAGCATTTGCTCTCTCTACTTTCGATGTTGCACAGTTTATACATTTTCGGCCACGGGTCGCCACTAACAGACAACCAGGAGGGACTCACTGGCCTCCAGTCCACCTGCCACAAGCAGAGAAGCCAGAGGCTCTGGCACTGTTTTGGCTTTCAAGTCTTATTACTTAAGGAATATATTTCATAAGGCTATATTTCTCATAGATAAAGATTTCTGTGAGGGATCTGGGCAAAGTAAATTGAAAACTTTCTGGAAGGGATTCGCCATTCCAGATGTCATGAAAAACATTCACACTTCATGGGAGGAGGTCAAAATACCAACATTAAGAGGAGTTTGGAAGAAGGTGATTCCAACCCTCAGGGATGACTCTGAGGGGTTCAAGACGTCAGTGATGGAAGTCACTGCAGATGTGGTGGAAATAGCAAGAGAACCGAAGCGGAGCCTACAGATGTGATTGAGTCGCTGCAATCACTGAGAAAACTGGAACAGATGAGTTGCTTCTTATGATGAGCAAAAAAAGTGGTTTCTTGAGATAGAATCTACTCTGGGTGAAGACGCTGTGAACATAGTCGAAATGACAACAAAGGATTTAGAATGTTACATAAACTTAATTGATAAAGCAGTGTCAGGGTTTGAGAGGATTGACCCCAATTTTGAAAGAAGTTCTACTACGGTAAAATGCTATCAAGCAGCATCGCATGCTACAGAGAAATCTTTCATGAAAGGAACAGTCGATGGCTGTGGCAAACTTCACTGCTGTCTTATTTTAAGAAGTCGCCACAGTCCCCAACCTTCAGCAACCACCACCCCGATCAGTCAGCAGCCATCAGCACTGAGATAAGACCCTCCACCAGCAAAACAGATTGCTGCTTGCTGAAGGTTCAGAGGATTGCTAGGATTCTTTAGCAATAAAGTATTTTTAATTAAGGTATGAATATTATTTCTTTAGACATAATGCTATTGCACACTTAATAGACCACAGCGTAGTGGAAACATAACTTTTATACGCACTGGGAAACCAAAAGTGTGTGTGACTTGCTTCATTGTGAGAATCACTTTATTGTGGTGGTCTGGAACCGAACGTGCAGTATCTTCGAGGTATGCTTGTCATTACAGACCCTTACATGACAACATACATACCCCGCCCAACAACAAGGATGTTAACAACCGCGTCCCAGATCTGGCAAACCAGGAAAGGGTCACAGGTCCCAGACGCCAGGCTCCCTTCCCCTGGCCTCTTACCTGCCTGAAACGGCTGTGTCTGCATCTGCAGCCGGATCTTGATGAGGTCCACGGGCCCTCCCAGCCCGACAGAGACCACGCCGGCCACCATGCTGGCCAGCAGCAGGTCTGACAGTGTTCGGGGAGGGCTGGCCTCAGGCTCCCCACAGCGGTGCTGGCTGAGGAACCTCTGCGTGTTACTGAAGACCCCAAACACCACAGAGTTGTAGACAGCAATGCTGGCCAGGGGGAAGGACATGCCCTTGAAGAAGCCGAACACCTGTGGGGAGACCCAGCGGGAAGAGGCATGAGGGCCCGGGCTGCCCCTCGGGGCCTCTGTCTGCCTGGAGGCTGCCCTCCCCCCACCCTCCTGGAGTCTGCGGGCTGGCGGGGGAGACACCACAGGGCAAATGAGCCCGTGCGTCAGGGAAGAGAGGAGGAGAAGATGCTGATGGGACAGGAGGGGCGGGCGTTCCTGCTCCAGCGAGGAACCGGCTGCCACGTGTCCCTCTGTTTCCTGCATGGTGGCTTCCTGGCCTGGAACCCGTACTCGCTGCCGGAGTGGCTGTGGCCGAGGGGCAGCCTGAGAGCCCTGAGGGGCAGTGGGCTGGCCGAGCACCACCAGCTGCCTCCTCATCTGCTGCTCACACAAAAGCGCCCTCCAGACACGTGACACGTGCCAGCTCTGGGAGACAACAGTAAGAAGCGGTGTCCACCTCCCTGGGCTCATAGTCTGAGGCAGGGCAGGGCAAGGGGGCGGGACAAATGAACAGGCAGTTTTGATACAACCCACTGAGCCTGGGGGGTAAGAAGGGGGTCCCACAGGCCCCCGAGGGGAACCTGGGCCAGCCTGCACATGAGTGCCCCTGAGCGTGGGTGTCTCCTAATGGAAGCATCTGGAGAGGGCGCCCCAGAAGGACACAGGAAGGACTTATGTGCACACACAGGATGCAGGAGGCTGAGGAGAAGGTGCTGCAGGCCGGGGTCAAGGTCCTTTCTACTTTGCATTTTCAGTGAACACCACAGATGCTGCAAGGAAAACTGGAAAATTCCACAGGCCCTCGGAGGAGTTAGGGCAGCACACGTGTGCCAAAGATGAAAAAGTAGTGGCAAGCCACAGTGCAGACTCCAGGCTGTGCACAAACCTGCCCGTCCCGACCACGTGCACAGCGTCCTGGTCGCCAGAGGCAGGGCGTCAGACACGCACATGCGCACACACACATACACACACATGCACACGCGCGCACACACACACGCACACACACACGCACATGCACGCACACGCCATGCTTCCCGTTCTTCCTCCATAACAAGGTCCTTCAGATAACTTGGGATGTTGCTTAAGCCACAAGCGGCTGTGTCTCAGAGAAACTGCCCACAGTCCCCACCAACACCCTGGAGCTGGGACGGGGCCGGCACCCTGCGGGGCACCCACGCCAAAGGAGAATCAGCGGCCACTCAGGGGACTGTGGAATCGTACAGCCTCACCGCGGAACACCAAGTGCCAGGCTTGTGGCGCTCATCCCGATTTTAAATCGGCGATCGAGAGAGCCAGAACAACACCCTGGCGAGAGGCATGTGAGGCACTTGTGGGAGGCATCTGAGACCCAGGGCGCTTGCTAGGATGGAGCCTGGTGGAGACAACGGTGACAATGGGGCCGATTTCCAGGAGTCAAGGAAAAGCCACAGGGCTGCCACAGGGCTGCCACCTGACCGTTTCATTAACTCAGGTCATTTCATCTAAGTTTTAAAATTTATTTTAAATTCCCCGAAGAGGGGCCGTAGAAAGTCTTCCTAAGCACATGCTAATTCTCAAGAAGGGAGCCTGATGCGTCATCTACACAGTATTATTCAGACTTCTCCTTTGAAAAGAAACACCTGGGTCGTGTGGGCTCAAGCGAGCTCCGGGGCCTAGACGCGGAAGCGCCTGGCTCGTGCCAGGCAGGTAAAGGGCTGCCTGTCGGCGCATGTTTACCAGCCACTCATCCGGTTTTGAAAACCTGGCAGGTCACCTTGTGTCTGCAGAAATTTTCCACACTGGGGTTCTAAATTCCTCAGAACCGCTCCAGAGGGTGCACACAAGGCCAGCTCTTTTCCCCAGCGGGGCTGCAGGAGGCGGCGGGGTAGGTTTGGGCGCTGCTGGTGAGGCGTGCAGTGAGGTGAGACTGCCAGGCCCCGCCCGGCAGGCTGGGGTGGGGCTGTGGCCCGTCCCAGGCCGGGGACACTTACGCTCTCCCTCCGGTACACCGTGCGGATGCAGCTGAGGGTGTTCCCGTAGCCAACCCCGGCCTGCAGGCGAGTCTGCGGAGAGAGGCGAGGGCGGCGCTCAGAGATCACTCACGTCCCCGCTGCCCCAAAAGACGCCCAGGGAGGGGAAGGCCCTGCCCAACGTGAGCCGCCAGGAGGGAGGTCTGGGTTTCAGGCCCGGCCAGGCTGGCGCTCCGCCCTCGGCACGCCCGCCTCCCGCTCCTGCGCCCTTCAGACCCGCTCACGCAGGAGAAGCCCATTTCGCTGAGAAGGACGAAGGCAGTTAGTGCAGAAATGACGGTTGCCAGGGGTGTGTGACCCTCGCCTCCTGAGGACAGAAAGCTAAACCGGGGCTCTGCCCTGCCTGCCGCCGCTCTGCCCTCTAAACACCCCTGGGGGGACGCGCTCTTCTTGCCCCCAGAGGCACCACCCAGGCTGCACCCCTGCATCCTTACCGGCTCAGCGGCCGGCCCCCTCCCGGCCTCCTGCTTCTCCCACACTTCTTCCCTCTCCCTGCGTAGCAGTCACACGGATACTTCTCAAACTTCAGAGAAGCTGGGGCACTTCAGCGGCCTCCAACCAAACTTAGATGCATTTCACACTCCACCTGCACCCGGGAGGCCCTGGGGGGAGCACGACCCCGCCTCTGGCCCCTGCATGCCGCCTCCTCACCCACCGCGCCCTCCACCCGGCACGTTCCCAGTCCCCAGGCAGCGACTGTTGCCCACCCCTAGCCCTTTGCCCTCGCTGTCCCCTGCCCCTGGAAGTTTCTTTCCCCAGCTCCTGCTTTAGGGTCTGAGCTGAAATGTTGCAACGGTCCTATTTGTTTGGTTATGTAGGGTTTATGTTGGATCACCTCCTACGGCAAGCCTCCTGTCTCACTCTCCTCTCGGCCCCAGAGCTGAGCACAGCCCTGGCACAGTGGCCCTTCACACTGGCTGTATGGTGAAGGCACGGTGCCCTGTGACAGAGGCTGGCTGTGGTGACAGGGGCAGCAGCCGACAGGCGCAGGGGTCTGAGTAGGCTCACACAAGAGCACAGAGCCCCCTCACCCTGCTCTCAGAGTGTCCCACTTCTTTTAAGATGTGTAGCCCATAATTCTCCATCAAAACACTGTCTCAGCATTTACAGCACGCCACACCTGTGTAGGAAGAAGCCGTGAGAGCCATCAAGGGCCCGAGCCCTCACTTGGGGCCTAGAGAACTGATGGGCTGTGCTATTACCTTCTCACCTCTCTTGGGTCTGCAGAATCAAGACCATTTTAAGACTTGTGTAGATTTCTTTTTTTTTTTGAGACAGGGTCTCACTCTGTTGCCCCAGCTAGAGTGCCGTGGCATCAGCCTAGCTCACAGCAACCTCAAACTCCTGGGCTCAAGCGATCCTCCTGCCTCAGCCTCCCAAGTAGCTGGGACTACAGGCATGCGCCACCATGCCCACCTAATTTTTTCTATATATTTTTAGTTGTCCAGCTAATTTCTTTCTATTTTTTTAGTAGATATGGGGTCTCACTCTTGCTCAGGCTGGTCTTGAACTCCTGAGCTCAAATGATCCTCCCACCTCTGCCTCCGAGAGTACTAGGATTACAGGCGTGAGCCACCACACCTGGCCAACTTGCTGAGATCTTCAACTCTATTACTTTTGCAAACCTGCCCTATATCATATCAAGCATGATAAAGTTAAATCTAATTTTATATATTTAATGTGCATCCCACATTAAATATCAGTCACATAGATCTCCATGAAAGTTGGGTTGCGTTTGACTGTTTAACATAAGGCCATATTTTGTAAACATTTAGTGAAGCATTCATTTTGCTTCTGCACTTTTCTGCTTATATAGTATTTTCTCAGGCCTCTGACACTTTCCTGGGTCCTTATAAAGCACGGGAGCCCTGGGCTCTGTGTGCACAGTGGACACATCTTGAAGATCAGGGCCCTGCATGGGACATTGGGCTCAATACCATGATTGTCACATCGGGGGTGCTGTGAGCACATGCTCCTCCAGCTCATGGCTTTCCCTCCCACTTGAAGCTCTCAGGGACCCAGAGGTGAAACACAAGGAGAGAGGGATGAGAGCTCAGTGGCATGGGGTGAGGTGGCTGGAGCCTCAATGCTGACAGCTGGGCCACTGTCTGCCCCCCGCCCCTGCCCCCACTGATCTGACAGTTCAGGCCATGCCCTGGCTGTCCTGGGCCAACGTTCATTCCCAAGGCTGGACTGGGCAGTCAGGGAGTAGCCTGGAGTGACAGGGATTATGCTGGAGCAAGGCAAGAAGCCCCCCCAGGATGTTCATGAGTGGGGGGCAGATACCCCCAAAGCCTGCCATTGCAGCCTGGTCCAGGTGGTCTACAGGCAGCAGAGCCCTGACCAGAACCCGGCCACCCTGCAGCAGGCATGCGCTCCTGAGTGCACCAGCCGTGCCTCCCTGACCAGAACCCGGCCACCCTGCAGCAGGCATACACTCCTGAGTGCACCAGCCGTGCCTCCCTAACCTGCGACCTGGCAGCTGAGCACAGAGTAAGGAGCCTTTGACCTGGTCAGCAGCCCAGGGCCTTGTAGCTGAGTTCTTCCACGGGCAAGCCCTGGGACCTCATGCAAGTCACTGGTCTGCCCACCCACACCCCACGCGTCTCCTCATCACGACAGGGTCATATCGCTCATTGCTACACCCTCAGTGCCTCCATGAGCCATCTTCATGACAGCCTCGCCGGAAGGTGCTATTTGCCGCCTTTGTAGACAAAGGAACCAAGGCTCAGGAAGGTTCAGTGCTGTGCCCTGGGTCACAGGAGAGCAGAGGATGTGGCCAGCACTGGATTTCAGCTTACTCAGACTTGCCCAAGCCTTTCTCAGGGGACAAGGACTGTAGAGAACATGCTATCCAGAAGGAACGAAGATGTTCCAGAAAGACGTTCCAGGGTGCAACAGAGCCCTGGCCCACGCTCCAGGCTGGACCCGAGGCGGCCATGTGCCATGCCGGGCAGTGCCCCAGCGGGAGGGTCCCAGGCTGAACGGGGGCTGGATGCCACATCTCAGGAGGGGGCCCTCCAGAGGTTCAGGGGACAGGGGGGAAGGAAGAGAGCCTCCCCAGGTGACTGTGCCAGGCTTGCCTGCAGAGAGGGAGGGGCCTCCGCCCCGCAAATTGCCCTGAGTCCAACGACTGGCGTCCGTGCACAGGAGAGGAGAGGGGAGCTGATGCAGCGACACAGAGAGCAAGGCCACAGCAGGACCTGGGCAGAGCCTGGGGCCACATCAGGGATCCCCGGCAGCCGCGGCACGGGACGGCTGCCCCCTCAGAGCGTCCAGGAGGAGCCAACACCTTGAATTTGGACTCCCTGCTTCCCGAACTGTGAGGAAATAAACTTCAGCTGTTTGAAGCCCGAGGAAAGTAACCCCCCCAAGCCCCCCCACCCGTCGTTTGCGGTCAAATCCCTCCTACCTAACTCGGCGACAGTGTCACCAACTCTCTCATCCACCTCGCCTTAGGGACAGTCGCCCTGCTCCTGGCTGGGAGGACAGGGCCGCCCGCTGCTCCACAGCGGAGGAGGCCACTCAGGAGAAAGACTTTCACCTCTTGAGGTGTCCCCATGCCCCCTTATTATGTGTATAATAAGAAATTATACATACTATTGCCATCAGAGCATTTTAAACACATTCTCCGTCTTTGGTTAAAATCCTGCTAGACATTTTCACATGATGGTAACTTAGAAAAACTTAATTTATATGGAATGATGTTGATAAAAAA
>RJWJ010033285.1:0-17979 GCA_004363605.1 Indri indri | reverse complement strand
AAAAAAAACAGTGAAAGAAAAATCAAGGGCATTAAAATGGGACACTAGAAAATGTCTATTTAAAACAAAAAAGGCAGAAGTGGAAGAATAGAGGAAGAAAAAAGATTGACATATAGAAAGGAAAAAGCAAAATGGCACCTGTAAATCCTACCTTGTGGACAATTATATTAAATGTAAATGATTTAAACTTACTGATCAAGGGCAGATATTGACAGACTGGATAAAAAAAGATCAAACAATATGCTTTCTACAAGAGGCACACTTTAGATTCAAAGGCACAAATAGGTTGAAAGTAAAAGGATGGAAGAGAGGTAATAAATATTTGTATAATATCAGTATTTTATTACTAATAATGCTGATATCAGGCAAAATATTAAGACAAAATTGTTATCAGAGATGAAGAGATATTTTATAATGGTAAAAGGGGTCGATCCATTAGAAAGCTATAGTAACTATGAACATGTGTGTACCTCATAACACAGTTCCCAAATATGTGAAGCAAAACTGAGACAGTTAAAGGGAGAAGTAGACAATAACACAAAAGTAGTTGGGGACTTTAATACCTCACTTTCAACAATGGATAGAACAATTAGAAGATCAACAGGAAGTAGAAGTCTTGGACAAGACTATAAACCAAATAGACATGTCTAGAATAATCCATCCAACAACAGCAGAATACGTTACTTCTTAAGTGCATGTGTAACACTCTCCAGGATAGATGTATTTACCACACTATTACATATCATATGCTAGGCTATAAAACAAGCCTCAATAAATTTAATAGAATTGAAATTATACAAAATATGTTCTCTGACCACAATTGAGTGGAATTAGAAATCAAGAACAAAGGAAATTTGGGTAATTCACAAATGTGTGGAATCAAACAATGTACTCCTAAGTAAACGATAGATTAAAAAAGAAATTATGGGAGCTAGAAAATATTTTGTAATGAATATAAACAGCACAATATCTAAAAACATGGGATGCTCATAAAATAGTACTTAGAGGGAAATTGAGAGCTATAAACACATATATTTAAAAAAGAAGAAATATCTCAAAATCAATCACCTTATCTTCTACTTGAAGAAACTAGAAAAAGTAGAGCAAACTAAAACCAATACAAGCAAAGGAAATAAAATATTAAAGATTAGAGTGGAAATAACTGAAATAGAGAACAGAAAAACAATAGAGGAAATCAATAATAGCAGAATTTGGTTTTGGAAAGATTAACAGAAATGGCAAACCTTTTAGATACCTGACCAAGAGAAAAAGAAGACTGAAATTGCAAAAATCAGGAATAAGAGAAGGAGCATACCTACCGACCTTACAGAAAAAGAGAATACTGTGAACAAGTGTATGCCAACAAATTAGATAATCTGGTTAAAATGGAGAAATTCTTAGAATGACACAAGCTACTGACACTGAAGAGGAAGTAGAAAATCTGAATAGACTCACCATAAGTAAAGAGATTGAATTTGTCATCGCAAAACTTCCAATAAGGAAGAGCTCAGCACCAGATGGCTTCACTTGTGAATTCACTGAAACATTTAAAGGAAAATTACTTTATACTAATTCTTCACAGGCTGTTCTAAAAGTAGAAAAGGAATAAAATAATCTCAACTTACTCTGTAAGACCAATGTTACCACAATACCAAAACCAGATAAAGATGTCACAAGAATAAAAGTAAAGACCAATAGCCTTCATAAATACTAACGCAAAAATTCTCAACAGAATACTAGCAAACTGAATCCAAGAATATATACAATGATTACACACAATAACCAAATGAGATTTTCCCTATGGATACAAGGTTGGTTTAACATCCATGTGATACACTATATTAGTAGAAGAAAAGACAAAAACCACAGGATTATCTCAAGTTCAGAAAAACGCTTGACAAAATCCAATAGCCCTTCATGATAAAAAACACTTTGCCAATTAGGAGATCAAAGCAACTTCCTCAGACTGATGCAGACCATCTATAATAAGCCCACAACTAAAAATAAAAGGTATCTAGATTGAGAAGAAGTAAACCTATCTCTGTTTGCAGATGACATAATCTTGTATATAGAAAATCTTAAGGAATTCACCAAAAAATCTGTTAGAACTAATGGGTTCTGTGAGGGTGCAGGATATAAGAATGATATGCAAATATCAATTTTTATTTTTATATAGTAGCAGTATATAAACCATAAATCAAATTAACGAAACCATTATATTTACACTAACACCAAAAGGTTTACAATACTTAAATATAAGTTTTTAAAAAGAAGTGCAAAACTTGAAAGCTAAGTACTGTGAAACATTGTTAAATTAAAGATGACCTAAACAAATGAAAAACATCTTATGTTCATGGATCAGAAGACCTAATATTGTTAAGATGACAGTACTCACCAAACTGATCTACAGATTCAGCACAATCCTTATCAAAATCTCAGCTGCAATTTTTTTTTTTTTTTTTGCAAAAATGACATCTGATTCCAAAATTCATATGAAAATGCAAGGGACCAGAATAGCAAAAACAGTCCTGAAATAGAGGAATAAAGTTGTGAGACTCATACTTCCTGATTTCAAAATATATTACAAAGCCACAGTAATCAAAACAAAGTGGCACTGGCATTAGGATAGGCATGTTAGTCAGTGGAATAGAATTGAGAATCCAGAAATAAATTGTTACACTTATGGTCAATTGAGTTCAACAAAGATGCGAAGACAATTCAGTAAGATTAATCTTTTCAATAAATGCTGCTTGGGCAACCGGATATGCACGTGCAGAAGAATGAAGTTGATCTCCTTCCTCACACCATACACAAAAATAAACTCTAAAAATCATGGACTTAAATGTAAGAGCTAAAACTACAAAATTCTTAGAGGAAAATGGAAGTTAATTGTTACCTTTGGTTTGACAATGATTTCTTATGTAAGATGCCAAAAGCACAGGCAAAAAAAGAAAAAAATAGATAAATTGGACTTCATCAAAATTTAAAACTTGTGCTTTAAAGGAAAAAAGTGAAAAGATATCTCTCAAAATGGGAGAAAATATTTGCAAATAATATATTTGATAGGGTCTTTTGTTTAGAATATATAAGGAACTCTTACAACTCAATAATAAAAAGACAAATGACTCAATTAAAAATGGGCAAAGGACATGGATAGAAATTTTCCCAAAGAAGATATACAAATGGCCAATAAGCCCATGAAAAGATGCTAAGCATTATTAGTTGTTAGGAAAATGCAAATCAAAACCACAATGAAGGCCGGGTGCAGTGGCTCACGCCTGTAATCCTAGCACTCTGGGAGGCCTAGGCGGGCAGATCGCTTGAGCTCAGGAGTTTGAGACCAGCCTGAGCAAGAGCGAGACCTCGTCTCTACTAAAAATAGAAGGAAATTGGCCAAACAACTAAAAATAGAAAAAAAAAAATTAGCAGGGCATGGTGGCGCGTGTCTGTAGTCCCAGCTCCCTGGGAGGCTGAAGCAGGAGGATTGCTCGAGCCCAGGAGTTTGAGGTTGCTGTGAGCTAGGCTGATGCCATGGCACTCTCCCCAGGCAATAGAGTGAGACTCTGTCTCAAAAAAAAAAAAAAAAAAAAAAAAAAAAAAAAAAAAAAGAAAGAAAACCACAATGAGATAACACTTCATACCCACTAGAATGGCTACAACCTATATGACAATAAGAAAATGTTGAGGAAAATGTGGAGAAATTGGAACTTTTATAAGTTCCTAGTGGGAATTTATGAATATAATGGTATGAACTTTGAAATAGTTTGGCAGTTTCTCAAAATGTTAAACATTACCATGACCCAGCTATTTCACTGCTAGGTAGGGAAATGCTGTACACAAATGTTTATAGTGGCATTTTTCATAATAGCCAAACTGTGGAAACAGTCCTAATGTCTGTTAAATGATGGATATATAATATTTAAATATTATATATAATATATATAAATATATATAATATATATTATTATGATTATGTATGATATATCCATCCGATCCTACTGCCTCGGCCTCCTAAAGTGCTAGGATTATAGGCGTGAACCACTGTGCCCGGCAGAGACTGTTTCTTCTTAAATTGTAAAATATGTTTATATGATTTTTCTCAATTTAGCAACAAGAATAGCCTTTGAAAGTAGAGAGATCAGGTGTCCCTGGGATACCACCTGGAAGGTAGAAGTGGTACACATAGGAGAACCTGTATTCTTGTACGCTTTCTTTCATCTTCTGCCTTTGAAGATGAGTGATGTAAAGTTAAAACAACATAGACAAGTTCCAGTTCCTACGATGATGGTGTAGCTTATTTTCAACTAACCCTCCTCCAGATAACAATGTTAAACCCTGGACAAAATATAAAACATAGTTATTTGAAGGCTGTGGATAAACAACCAAATCTGACCCTTGAAAGAAGGAAACTATACTGGGTGAGGTACACATTTATTTGGTTTTTCCCCTGAGAGCAGCCACTATTGCATGTGTTAAGGTGTGGCTGGAACTCATGTAGTAAGCTGTAGTCTTATTGGCTTAAGGTCTCAGAGAGTGAAGTTCAGGATTGTCAGAACTGCTGGAAACTGAGCAGGGTTATCAAGGCAAAAGGGAGCAACAGAGCAAAGAGCTCCGTATCTCAATGTACATGCGTAAAGAAGACTCCAGGGAGCCCAGCATGGAAAACCTGCTGGAATGCTGAATGAACTGAGCTGAAATTTAAATTGCCTACCAAGGAGATGATGTTTGGAATTTGAATCTCATTAATTTGAGGTGCTTGTAAACACCTTAAGCTTTCCATTAGAACCCTGAAAAGACCATGCTTTGGGAGAAAACGCTGTTTCTGGAATAAGTGGTTTGGACTTTTTGTTTACTAAGAGGAAAACCAATGGATACATTCTAGCACAACATAAAAGTGAGCCTCCACAACTTCAGGAGAGTTAGTGATTGAACTGCCTGCTGTAATAAAAATCAGTAATTTTCAGTGGATGATAACATGATTAGTAGAGTATCTACAGCATCTCCACAGTCCGGTACACAATAAAAATTCACTTGGCATACAATTCAAGAATAAAGGTAACCCATAGTCAAGAGAAGAAGTAGTCAATAGAAATCAACTATGAGATTATGAAGATGTTGGATTCATGGGTGAGAATTTTAAAGCAGCTATTAAAATTATTACCAAGTATTAAAGATCAAAATGAGGGAACAGGGCCGGACACAGTGGCTCTTGGCCATAATGCCAGCACTTTGGGAGGCTGAGACAGGAGGATCGCTTGAGGCCAGGAATTCAAGACTATCCCAGGTAATATAGTGAGACCCTGTCTCTAACAAAAAATAGAAAATTAGCCAGGTGTGGTGGCATGTGCCTGTCATACCAGCTACTGGGGTGGGGAGGCTGAGGCAGAAGGAGGTCTCCCTTGAGCCCAGGAATTTGAGGCTGTAGTGAGCTGTGATCGCACCACTGCACTCCGGCCTAGGTGACAGAGTGAGATCCTGTCTCTTAAGGAAAAAAACGAGACAACAGATAGGAAATATCAGCACAGAAATGGAAACTATAGCACATTATTAAGTGGAAATTTCAGATCTAAAATGTATTATACCTGCAATTGCTAATTTGCTGGAGAGGCTGAAAAACATACTGGTGATGGCAGAAGTAAGAAGAAGTAACCTTGAAGATAGAAGAATAGAGATTATAAAATCTGAAAAAAACCCCAAAAATATATTTTATAAAAATTGAAGAGACACAAAAGACACAAGGAAACTTTTGGAGGTAATAGATACATCTATTTCCTTGATTGTGGTGATGGTTATCATGGGTGTATGTGTATATCCAAACTCATAAAATTGTATGCATTAAACATGTGCAGGGTTTTTTTTTCTTTTTTTGGTCAATTATACCTCAGTAAAGCTGTTT
The DNA here is from genome assembly GCA_004363605.1 of Indri indri. Classification (NCBI taxonomy): domain Eukaryota; kingdom Metazoa; phylum Chordata; class Mammalia; order Primates; family Indriidae; genus Indri; species Indri indri. The sequence continues at coordinate 12,083 of RJWJ010033285.1, read as the reverse complement.
AAAATAATCAAAGAGACCTTCAGTGACTCACTGTGGGCACTGTAGGTTATCAGGAAGTGTAACCAGCATGTATCGAAAGCCACAAAAGGAAACGGTGATGGGGGCCAAGAAATATTGGAAAAAATAATGTTGTCTTCTTAAGATTTTGAAGAAGACAAAGTTGTCTGTTTTTTATCACCTTTATTCAATATTATCCTAAAGATTCTAGCCAGTACAATAGGAAAGAAAAAGAAGTAAAAGTCTAGAAATCAAAAAGGAGAAGTAAAGTTGTCATTTCTGTTTACAGAGGACATAATCATTTGCATAGAAAACCTTAAGGAGTCTACAAAACAATTGCTATAACTAATAAATTTAGCAAAGTTGCAGTATAAAAAGTCAGTTAAATATGAATTGTATTTCAATAAATTAGCACTGAGAAGATGAAAATTAAAATTCCATTTAATAAAAGCGTAAAAGTATTAAGGCAAATACTTTAACAAAATAAATTCAACGTTGTCACTAGTAAGAGTACAAAGAAATGAAAAAAGTAATAAAGCATACGGATGGGAAAGGAATCTTTCCAGGACAAGTTAATTGGTTACTTAAAAAAACAACTCTAAGGAATCTCATACAACTAAAGAAACTAAAGCAAAAATAGGCATAAACTTGAAGAAATTCAAGACTGCCACAGTTTATTGAGAGAAATTCAAAATCTAAATAAGAGCTATGTCCTGTTCATGGGCTGGAGGAGAAAATATTAAGATGTCACTTCTCCCTAAATTAATGTATAGATTCAGTGCAGGCCCAGTCATCATCCTTGTATTTGGGAGGCAGGGGTCGGGGAGAAAATGGCATATCGGTTTTAAAATTTCTGTGGCGATTCAAAGGGGCCTAAAATAGCCAATACAGTTGGTCTGAGGGCTGTGGGTTACTGTTAAGCTCATTAACATTGTCTCCCCCCACAACCACACTTGACTAGGTAAAATAAAAGAAAAAGCAGATAGGATAGCAAATATAGTCTTGTCGATAAGGAAGTTGTAGGACTTGGTCTACAAATTCCTAAAATGGCCTCTACCCCTACCTGTCTCCTACTACCACATGAGAAAAATAGAAATGAATCATATGTAAAAACCTCTAAAACAAAACATATGTCTTCTGAACTTTGGATTAGTCAAAAAACTTATTAGTAAGGACACTAAAGCACTAAGAATAAGAAAAAATAATGAGTTGCATTTTGTTAATGTTAAAAATTTCCATTAAAACAACAAAAAGGTACCCTTACATACTCGTTAGAATTTCTAAAATCCAGAACACTGACAACACCAAATTCTACCAGGGATGTAGAGCAGCAGCAACTCTCATGCATTGCTAGTGGGAATGTAAAATGGTACAACCATTTTAGAAGACAGTTTGGCAGTTTCTTACAAAACTAAACATAATCTTACTGTATGATCAAGCAGTTGTGTTCCTTGGTATTTATCAAAATGACCTGAAAACACATGTGATGTTTATTGCAGCTTTATTCATAATTGCCAAAACTGAGAGGCAACCAAGATGTCCTTGAATGGATGAATAAATGAGTACATGCATACAATGGAACATTATTTAGCAATAGAAAGAAATGAGTTATGGCAAAAAAGGCAGGGTGGAATCTTAAATACGTATTGCTAAGGGAAAGAAGCTAATCTAAAGAGGCTGCGTTCTGTATGATTCCAGCTGTATGATGTTCTAAAAAAGGCAGAACTACAGATATAGTAAAGATCAGTGATTGCCAAGCATTCATGGGAGGGTGGAACTCAGGGGATGTTTAGGGCAGTGAAACTACTCTGTATGATACTGTCATGGTACATATATGTCATTGTACGTTTTTCAAAACCTATGGAATGTGTAATACAGAGAGTGAACCTTAATGTATGGACTTCAATAATAATGTATCAATATTGGCTCATGAATTGTAACATATGTACCATACTAATGCAAAATGTTAATAATAGCAGAAATCGTGTGGGGGATGGGGTCGGTGAGGGTGTATGTGGAAACTATACTTCCTGCTCAGGTTTTCTATAAACCTAAAACTCCTCCAAAAAATAAGGTCTATTAATTTTTTAAAAATCTTCTGCTAAAGGAAAGACATTTTTTTTGTTTTGTTTTATTTCAGAATATTACGGGGGTACAAACGTTTTGATCATATAAATTGCTTTTGTACTGTTTGAGTTAAAGTGTGCCCATCCCCCAGATAGTGTGCATTGAGGTGTGAATTTACTCATCCCCTCCTACCTTCTCCCACCTGCTTGATTTCCGAAGGAAGGACATTGTTAAGAAAAATAATAAGCTGCAGAGGAGAATACTTGTAATATATAAATCTGACAAAGACCTTGTGTCCAAAATAAAGAACTTCCACAAATCAATAAAAAATAAGGCCAATGACCTAATGAAAATGGGCAAAAACTTGAATATGGACATGGCCAGTAAGCACCATAAGGCCCTCAACATTTAGTCATAGGGGAAATATACGTTAATCTATAGTAAGATGTGGTTTCATAGCCACTAGTCTGGCTAGAATTGGAAAGAATGACAACATGAGGGCAAGGTTGTGGAGAAACGCCATTGCTGTGGGAGCACAGAAATGTTATATTTTGGAAAACAGTTTGGTAGTTTATATAAAATTAAACATACATTTACCCTAGTATTTTCACTCCTAGATTTTTTCCCCCACAAAAAAAGAAAAACATACATCCTCAAAAAAAAACCTGTACAAAAAATGTTGATAGCAGCCTTGTTTGTAATAGCCCTAAACTGGAAACAACTCAAATGTCCATCAACAGAAGGATGAATTAATTTGAGTATATTTGTACAATAACATATTACTCAGCAATAAAAATGAGGTCCAATGACATGAACCCCAAAAACATAATATTAAGCAAAAAAGCCACAAATGATAGTATGTATTTTTGGAGTCTGTTTCTGTGAAACTTTAGAACAGGCAGGCATAATCTGTGGTTGACTGTTAGGGAGCTTGGTTGCAGGGCAGATTTACTGAAAAGGTGAACGACGGAACTTAAGATCTTCGAATTTCACTGTAGGTAGATTTATATTAACAAAATTTCTAAAAAGTAACAGTTGCTGAAACAATGGGGGGGGGGTTCAGATATTTCTTCACCAAATTATGATAGCGATGATAACTAAGTCTAATTTATCATTTATGTGCCAAGCACTAGTCTAAGTATCTTACACCTTTTTTCTCATTTAAGCAGCATATGGGTTAGGTATTCTTACTATCTTTGTTTTGCTGATGAGGAAACTGAGGCACAAGGAAGTTACATTACGGAGGTCACATAGCTTTTGTAGGTTTGCACTTGGTCAGACAGACACACACGGGCCTGCCAGGGTGACAGCTGTACTGTGTTGCCTTCCCGACTGATCGTGCCCGAAGGCTAAATTGTGAACCTTAAGCCCTTATTGGTAGAAGAAGGAAAGGGAGTATGTATAATATTAAAATATAGAAGATTACAAGTAACATTGCGTATTCAAGTCTAGATTCAGATGTCATTTGTGTGGTTATTTATAATGTTAATAACACCAAACTTGGGGGTGTTCCCTATTTCTCAGCACGATTGTGTGATACAGACTCTTCTACACAGTCTCATATGTTTGAATGTATACATTTTAAATTGCATATAGGCAGCATTCTAATCCTCCTCTATGGCAATTCCTAGCTTTGAAGAGGTTCTCTGAAAATGCTGCTTTTATCTTTCTTCTGCAGTGATGAACTTTAATGTTGGAGTGTTGTAAGTTCTCACATAATAAGGCTTAGATTTTTGTTTGGTTTGGCAGTAGACTTCTGTTTAAAATTCCTTTAATCTGTTCATTCCATGCTTTTTATATTCATTTTAATAGCTGATGGCTCTGTGCATAATTTCATATGAATTTACTGCACTAAAAATTACTAAAACTTGTATTTGTGACTCTTCTTTCATCTCAACTTGCTAAAAGTGAGTTTTTCAGCAAATTGCTGAATTTTTGTCTTCCTTGCAGTTGTTTTTCTCACACACCACCCCCCCCCCCCAGGGGGAAATAAGAAACAATTCATATACTAGATCTAAAGTTTCATTAAAATTGCTTCGGCCCTGTCTCAGGCATTTTAAGTGGGCCATCTGTCTAAACATCTCTCTCTCTTTTTTTTTTCTGATCATTTCCTCGACTTATTCATGAGCCATGGGAGGGCTCCTTTGTAGTCTCCATGTAGCTGGTTCTGTCTACCCCCACTGAATACATCTATGTGCTTGCATAACATATCTTTTCACCATGCTGGAAATTCTCTGAACTTGGTTCAGATGAATGGCCCACTTTCTGAAGGCCTTTTTCTTCCCGCAAAGATTTGTATGCAGAAACTGACCTCAGTGGCTATGGAATGCAGCATATTATTCCTGATCATTTTACAGACCACCCACTGTGAAAGTTATGATGAAGCATTTCTTAATGATTGATTCTTTGACCATTAGCAGTGTTTTAACTCAGTATTTCACTCCTAAAGAGATGATGGCACAATCGAAAAACCAGCTTTTCTGAGTGTCTGATAATATGGTTTTGAGATGCTTATCATTCATGCTAACTGAAGATACTGATAGTTTTTATGTTTATACAAAATCTACTTTTAAAAACAACATATAATAGCAATGTATTTCTTGTGCCTTTTTGAGTAAAATATTCTAGTAAGTTAAATGTATTAGTATTAATATTAGTGACAAGCAGCTAACAGGTTTTCACCATAAAATACAGAAAAATTTAGTTTTGTTGAGCATATTCTTTCTGGCTGGCTGATGATAATGAAAGTGGACAGGCCTGGGTAAAGGCTATTATTTGATTTGCTTTGTGAATGGCTATTTATGTGAATTCCTTTTTACTGGGTTTTTTGTTTTTTGAAGTGGTAGCTTAATTGATATCAGCTTTGCAGGTGACTAATAAGTTGCACAGATTAAATTTTTGATCAGACGGCAGCCTCTTGCACTGGAAACATACTTCATTAAAGGAAACTGTTTTCTGTGTATCATTACTACGGTGAGTTGAATGAAGCTCCAAGACCTTTTCCCTCTCTTTTCAGAGAGTTGTTCATTAAAATCTTCTTTGAGACTATTCTGAATTTAATGGATATGTGTAACTCTTTTCTAAAATTTAAAATATAACTTTAGGTTAATTGTTACCATTTTAAACATTTTTGTGCTTGTTGAATTGAAATAAGTGTTTAGACCAAATATTAACATACTTGCAATGATTTTGTAGAAATAAAGCATATATGTTTTCAGGTTTCTATTATTATTTTTATTTATAGTTTATTATAGTTTAGTTCTACTGCAAATTATATTTTTATTTGCTAATTGACTGGCATATATGCCTAACTCATCCATTTTATTTAAAAACCAAACAAAACTACTCTCAAACTTATGTAAAGCCAGAAGGAATCTTAGCAAATTTTGTTTGCAGAAGAACGAACTCAAAGAGATTCCACACTTTTTGACTCTTTTTGGTATCTAGAGACCGTGCTTTCACAGTGAGGCCTCTTTCCTGTATCCTGTTAACATACCACCTTAAAAGCAATTGTTAGAAAAGTGCCACTTCAGGAGTTAAGTACTCAGAAGAAGCAACAGCTTCTCATCGCCTGTCCAATTCTGCTCTGATCCACTTTTACAGGTGTGGAAACTTTTTCAAATGGATTGAATGAGTTCTCAGGTACATTACTAGTAAGAGAAGGGGCTAAGATTTAGACCTCAATGTTTTAACTCAAAAGGCTGTGCTCTTTCCAGAAGGTCCCTCCTGGGGCAAGTTATAACATATATGAAACAGATGTGGATCAAAATGAAACAATGGAAAAATAAATAGTAGTTAGGTTCTGGAGAGTGGCAGTTATATCTTGCCACCATCTGTAAGATCACTTTCTGTGGGAAAATGCATTCTGGGTTGGAACAGGATGTCAAGATTGACAACTTCCCAACTCCTCTGGAAGCAGAGGCTCATCACATGACTGAAAGGAGCCTCAACATTTACTTGAAAGAGTTGCCTCCAGGGGGCCACTGCATTTTGAAAAATACTACAGCATATCGAATGGGTTACGTGGTAGGGAGATCACTGAATTCATACTATAATTAAGGAAGAAATTATGAGGGAAGCAATATTCTCCTTGCAGAATCTATTAGTTTGAGAATCAGAGGAGATAGAATCCGAAGTTTCCTTAAAGGAGGAGGTTGCAGTTCTGGAGGGAAATAGGAGTACAGACCTAGAGCTGGGACCATCATGATGATAAAAGTTAACGTTTACATGCCTTATTTAATTTAATCCTCAGTACATCCCTGTGAATACAGATACTATTAATATCTTAATTCGATGCATAAGGGAACTAAGACTTCCACAATTTGCTCAAGAGTTTGTACCAACCTCTGGGTCACCAGGGCCTGAGTTCATAACCACTGTGCCTTGTTCTCTGCCTCCTGTTAGCTTGGCTTAAGGGTCTGGCCCAATCAGATAGATGAGTCAGAGAATAAACAGAAACAAAATTGCATACAAAGAGTGGGGCCTTACTTTTAAGGGCTGTAAACACTAATTAGGTTAATTAAGATTTAACTTGGTGTAAAGTAGAAAACCATAAAACCATCATGAGCAGGGGAGGGGCACAATTCCCAAGGGAAGCAGAGATGTAAGAAAGCCAGGCTGCACAGTCTTCCTTCTGCGATCACAGTACCCCTGCGAGTTTGGGGCATCAACCCCATGTGCAGATAAGCCAAGCGAAGTGTAGTGAGTGAGGGACCCTGTCCACGCACACCAGGGAGCGCCTAAGAGCCCGGGACTCGCGCTCCTGCTCTCTCCGCTGGGCGGTTCGGCCGCGCTGCTGTGCTCCGCACAGGGTAGCTGCTCCTCACGTTCTTTTCTCCTTGGCCCTCATCTCTTTCTCCCCGACCTGTGCTAGGAGCTGGGGATACAAAAATAAGGAATGATTTTGGTCTTGTAGGAGCTCATAGGCCAAAAAGGAGACCAACACACGAATGCCCTGTGGAATATAGGTGCTACAAGAGAGGAAGAGTTGGCACAGAAGCACTCTTCCCTGCCTCCTGTCTGCTCGTACCTCTTTCTCCTCCTCTCCCTCCTGTGTCTTCGCCCCCTCACCGCCCCCCACTTCAGACTCTCCTGTGTGAAGCTCTGTTCTCTGAAACCCTCTTCAAGTTGCCAAAAGAGAATCTTCCAGGACTTTGTGTACAGTGTGCTTTTCTATTGATGCATTTTTTACTTTTCTTTATTTTTGCTTATATAGTATTTAAAACGTGTCCTCATTTTCAGAAAACAGATCGAGAAGAGGTGAGCCAAATACAAATATTCACCCAGATTATCAATCATCATCCATTAGACATTGTAACTAGAAGTGATTCGATTAGAATCATAGTTTTTATGACTATTTTTTTTTTTTTTTTAGTGAATACAGAGAAAATTCTTTTGAAATTTGGTGGCTTTAAATGAAAACATAACTTGCAGCAGCATTTTTTCAGAACTGTGGCTTAATCCAGAGCCTGGATACTACAAAATGCTAATGTTTAGTGCTTAATAACTGTTACTTCACAAGTATAAACTATGTAAACATTCAGTTCTTAGGTTAATTCTGAAATCATTAAATTTTGTTACTTTAAAAAATTGTAAGAAACATACTTGTATTCTAAAAATTTTTTCTCTGGCTGCTTGACCTAGTTTTTCTGAACCATGTAATACTGATCACTTGCAAGAAAACACCTGTATAAGACTAGCATCATTCAGAGATATGGAATCCTTTTTTTGATATTAGGTAATGGGAAAACCATGGTTAGAAAAGACATAGTAAGTTCCCAAGACGAGAATCATGGCTTATTTCTCTTTGGTACCCCAAAACTTAGCACCAAGCACTTAGTATTTGTTGGACTCATAAGTCATTTAGGTGTGTATGTGTGTGTGTGTGGCTGTGCTTTGTTTTAACAAACTTATGATATTGTTGTCCTATTATATGAGAGTATATTAAGGGGGTATATGAGTAATTTTTAAATCAGTTTTTAAAAGTTTATAAATTTTTAGTAATAGCAAATAAAAGAAGTATAGCTTTTTACCAAAAAAAGTTATATCCTAAACAACTACTAAAATAGTTTTTTTTCTAATCGACATTATGAAGAGCATTCTATAATATTTTACAAATATAATAATGCATGGAGGTCCATTCTTTAATATATTTTTAGGCTTTTAAACTATGAAGAACAAAATAAAACCAAAATAATTCTCTAGGCCAAATCACACTGACTCAGTAATCCATAGTCTCTGAAGTTTAAGGCTTGGCATAGTTTATTTTATTGTCCTTTTTTAAGGAAACATCTTGAACAGTAACCAAATATTGAAAAAAAATTAATATTGCTTAAGGAAGTCTAATTTGCGAAGGACTGTCACAATTAAGCAACTCAAATTCATAGAATAGATGATAGTACCACAATTAGGCCAGAATGACTGCTTTTGTCTTTGGTGTATAATGTTTTTTTTTTTTTTTTTTTTTTTTTTCGAGACAGAGTCTCACTGTGTTGCCCAGGCTAGAGTGCCGTGGCATCATCCTAGCTCACAGCAACCTCAAACTCCTGGGCTCAAGCGATCCTTCTGCCTCAGCCTCCCGAGTAGCTGGGACTACAGGCATGCACCACTATACCCGGCTAATTTTTTCTATATATTTTTAGTTGTCTGATTAATTTCTTTCTATTTTTGGTAGAGACGGGGTCTTGCTCTTGCTCAGGCTGGTTTCGAACTCCTGAGCTCAAACAAACCACCCACCTCGGCCTCCCAGAGTGCTAGGATTACAGGTGTGAGACACCGCGCCCGGCCTTTGGTGTATAATGTTTTTAAAAACCTCTGTAGTTCAAAGAGTGCAATGCGCACCATCCAAGGGATGGGCACACTTGAAACTCGGACTTGGCGGGGAGTGGGGAGGCAAGGGCAACATACATAACCTAAACATCTGTACCCCCATAATGTGCTGAAATTAAAAAAAAAGAAAAGAAAAACCTCTGTAGTTTAAATCTGAAAGCTTTTTTCCAAGGATAGAACCTTTTAAAATCAAATGTTCTGAAATACATTTTTGGTAGTTTTACCCTGCATACTTTACTATCAAAAGAAAATTAGGGTTATTTTTCTTTTGAGAAAGTGATATAAAATTATTAAAATGATTGATTCTTTTTCTTTTCTTTCTACTTCAGAGTGCCTATTATTAAACCAGACGTGGCTAACTGGGAGCTCTCAATAAAACTGCACGATGAAGTTCATGCTGTCGTAGCATCAAACAGTGGGTCAACGTTCTCTGTGAGTTTTATTTCTTTATTTTCTTGGTAATCTTGAAATTATCTATGAATATTTAAAACCACTTTTAACCTGTTCAGTGACTCTTATTTTTTGAATTTATAGCATCGCCACATATTTGTTTCATCTTCTGTAGAAAGCTGAATGTAAATGAGAATTTTTGTCCTCTTATGCTAATTAGACAGTACATTTCTAGATTTAGCCACATTCTAAACTCACTTCCTGATACCTGATTCCTTTTTCTTTTATGTTATTGAGAAGTAATACTTTTGCCTTTGTTACAGAGAAGAGCATCTTTAATTATAATTCCAAACATATGATAGCTGTGGTAGATAACCGTTCTTTTAAAACAAGTAATCATATAACATTATCTTCAGATTTCGTGTTTTGAGACATTCTTGAGACTAAGTTTACCTTACGGTGACATTCTTTTTGTTTTGAAGAACTTAAACCCCTGGGACAGTATCCATGACAGAGCTTCCTTAGTTTGAAGTCTGGTCCACAGTGAACAATGTTACAATAAGATTTCAGTGTTTATGCTGTAGTATGAATGATATGTTTAAAATCTGTGATTTGAGATTCCCATAAAAATACCATTGAAAGTTGCTATTTTAACTTGCGTGCTTTATTTTCAGCCTGAACCCAAGGAAGCTGCTTTATAGTTAGTATAATGAATACTATGTTTACATTTATTTTACATTTCTCTTCTCATGGCTAAGTTGCATTGAAATGTCATTTTATTATGGGGAAACAAATGACTTTTTATCAGAAGATTGAAACAGAGTGTGAAAATCAAAATAATTTCAGTAAATAAAAACTGGTGAGGGCTAAGGAGTAGGATATGGCAATTTCTTGATTTTAGTGAGAAAATACTATAAGTTGAGAATTAATTTATTCAGTAAATACTTACTGCATGCCTGCTATGCGCTAGGTAAGTGCTAGGCTGTCACCCTGGAGAAGCTGACGTTCTTGTGTGGTAGTCATACTCACAAATACATTATATTAATTCATGATTTAAGGGTAGTCTCCTTGGTTTTCTTTACAGTTTGTGACTCTTCGTAAATGTCAAAATTGCTAAAGCTTGTCTTAAATGAAAGCTAAGATGGTGTTACACCATTGTCTCATGATATATTTTGTGATAATCTTTTGTGGTTTTCTACATTCCTCCTATCTATATTATCATTTTAAAAATTAGTTTTATAAGTAGACACTTAACTATACATCAGGTTGAGTAGCAAATTATATGAATTGAGTAGTAAAGAGTATTGCTATTATAATGTAGCACTTCCCTGAGGGAAGGTTAACTTTACAGAAATGTAGACTTTAGCATAATTTTTAGTTCTGTATTGAGTCACCACTGAAGCCTTACTGTAATCCGATATTCTGATACAATGTTTTTCTAAGCAATGCCTTGCCTTAATAAGAAAACTGCCCATATTACCTCTTAGAACTGTTATTTCTTTATGCTTGTTTTAAATTCCATATTGGAAAAGTAGAGACCCCTTGCCTGAGTGCGTATGTGGTGTCTTTTAAATTTTTTTTCTGTAAAATTATCTCTAGCTTCACTTTTTAGCTTATGAGGAAAACAGGGCTGCTTAAAAACACATCTAAATTAGTACATTAAAAACTTCCCTGGAAAATATCCACCTTAATATATAATATAAAACTACCTCCTATATTTATTGGCTTAGCTGTTATCAAAAACATCAATAGTCTAATGAAAAGTGCGTTCTCATGATAGTGTGGCTCTTTTTCCAAGGCATATTTGAATCGAACTACTTTCATTTGACATCAGTATTGTGAAAGGAGGCAGGTTGAACACTGTGGGAGTAAGTAAAGGCTCATTGGTATTAATATTTCAATAGTGTGACACTATTATCTGCTTTTAGGATCATAGAGGGGAGAACTATGTTTGTTTGGTTTCCAAGATCACCTACTGCCACCTTGAGAAAAAAATTAGCCTAAAGGCGACAGTCTAGGTCTGGGTTAATTATTTCAGAGATAGTACAAGCAAAGTATTTAGCCGACAGAAAAATTTCAGGTACCCCACGTTTTCAGAGCTCTTTAATTTTAATTTCATTAATTTAATTAATTTCTTTAGTTTTTAGAAGTTTAAATTTTAAAGATATTTCTAATTAGGAAAGTACAGGAAATGCTTAGATTTTCTATACAGATGTCCTGTTAAGAAAGAAAAAAAATATATAGGTAAAGTTAAGTTCTCTCTTACATCATCCCATTCTGCTCTCTTCCTCCCCAGAGGTGGCACCTGTCCTGAAGATGCTATGTGTCCTTTTCGTACATGTTGTTACACTTTCAGTATATATGCATGTAACACAACAATGGTGAAAAAGAAAGTTGTAAAAATATACATAATAAATGGAACCATTTATGTACATTTTAAAAGTATACAAAGCAAAAACAATTTCATTTACAGTAGCATCAAAAAGAATAAAATACTTAGGACTACATTTAACCTAGGAGGCAAAAGACTTGTATGCTGAAAGAAATTGAAGACAACACAAATAAATGGAAAGGCATCTTGTGTCAGGGACTAGAAGACTTAATATGGTTAAGATGTCAATACTACCCAAAGTGACCTACAGGTTCAATGCCATTTCTATCAAAATCCCAGTGACATTTTTTGCAGAAATAAATTCATCCTAAAATTCATATGGAATCTCAAGGGGTCCCAAATAGTCAAAACAATCTTGAAATAGAAGAACAAAGTTGAAGGTCTCACACCTCCTCATCTTAAATCCCTT
>RJWJ010033284.1:0-17992 GCA_004363605.1 Indri indri | reverse complement strand
TCTCTACCAAAAATAGAAAGAAATTAATTGGACAGCTAAAAATATATATAGAAAAAAAAATAGCCGGGCATGGTGGCGCATGCCTGTAGTCCCAGCTACTCGGGAGGCTGAGACAGTAGGATTGCTCGAGCCCAGGAGTTTGAGGTTGCTGTGAGCTAGGCTGACGCCACGGCACTCGCCCCAGGCAAGAGAGTGAGACTCTGTCTCAAAAAAAAAAAAAAAAAAACCAGGAATGGATGATGAACTTCATCAAATATCGTTTTGCTGTCTATTGAGATGATAATACAGTTTTTATCATTGAATCATTAATACAATGAAATATATTGATTTATTTCTAAATATTGAACTATAATTGTATTCCTGGAATGGACTCCCTGGAATCATCTAGATTCCACATTTTGTTTGTTTAGGGGTTTGGGGTTTTCTAAGGGTTTTTCCTATTCATATTCAAAAGTGTAATTCACCTGTAATTTTTTTCCTACACTATCATTTTGGGTGTTATGTTTTCATGCTGAAATTATAGAAATAATAGGGAGGATTGTCACCGTCCTATAGACTATGGAAAGGTTTGAATCACACCTCAATTATCTGTTCTTCTAAAGTTGGAAGGAATGTAATTATGAAGTTATTGAAGCCTAGAGCATTTTGGAATGGTAGATAGTGACAACTTTCAAAATGTCTTTCACAATAGTTGGTTTATTTTGTATGCAGTAAGCAGTTAACTCAGCAGGTTTAGGTTGTCCAAAATCTGCATATTCCAAAAGGTCTTCAGGATTGGCCCTTGATCAGATTCTGGTAGATATCCTCTAAGCCTTGGAAGACCCTGGTTACAAAGAGTGTCTTTGTGTATCTGGGACCATGAGCCCTGCCAGATAGTTTATGCTAACAATGTGATTTATAGCAACTGCCTGTTTTTGTTTACCTGGAGCCATGGGCCACGCAGTATCAGTTTGACAGGGCTGGAAACCAAGGGAATTCCATGTGACTGAACCTCAATAAAAGCCCTGGACACCAAGGCTCAGGTAAGCAACACATTGTTGCTGTCCATGTGACTCCACTGGGAGAGGGCAAGCTTGCAAATGGTTTCCCCTGAACTCCACCCTCTGTGCCTTTTTCCTTTGCTGACCCTAAGCAGTATCCTTTCAGTGCAGTAAACAGCTTTCCATAGTTCTGCGAGTCCTTCCAGTGAGTCGCCACCTGAGAATGGTCTTGGAGACATCTGATACGTTTGATTTTGAATTTCTTCTTCAATCCATTTTGCTTATTTCTATTTCCTCATAAATATTCCTTCTCATTTGATTACAAATTTAATAGCATGATGTTTTTTATAATTATTTTAATTTCTTCTTCTATAAGTACGATATTTCTTCTCTCACTTCTAATTTTACATATTTGTGTTTTGTCTTTTTTTTTAAAGATTAGGATACGAAGAGTTTTCACTGTTTTTATGGTTGTTCTATTTTGCTCTTGGGATTATGTCTCAAATCTGTAGATATTTTATTTTTTTGTTTTATAATTTATTAATTTCTGTATTTATTGACATTATTTTCTTCCTTCTACTTTATTTATGTTAGTCTTTTGCTAAATTTGTGAATTGAATGCTTAATGAGCTGAGTTCTGCTCTTTCTTTTTTTAAAAAAAGAAAATGTTCAAGGCTACAGAATATTAGCCACATCTATAGATTCTGATATTCAGCATTCTCATCATTATTTTTTAGCTCTTTCAGAATTGATATTTTTATTTCTTCTTTAATCCACAAATTATTTAGGAAAGGGTGTTTAAATTTGTAATGGAGCTGTGGATTCTTTCTTTATATATTTCTAATTTCAATTAAGCTCAAACTGCACAGCCTATACTATTTTTACTTTGAGGAACTTAATGGCTGTATCTACTATGCAGTCAATGTTTATAAAAAATTAATGAGTGGTAGAAAAAAATGTGTATTTTCTGTTAGCAACATAGAAGATTCAGTACATTCCTTTAAAATCAGTTTCAATAATCATATTGCTCATATTCTGCATTTTCTTTTGTCTACATGATCTATGAACATCTGGCAGGCATATTAACATCTGCCACAACAATTGTGCTACTATCAATCTTTACTTGTATGTCCAAAGATATTTTCTTTCTGTATTAATATTTCAAAACTCTGTTATCTGATTTGCAGAATCTCATTATTTTAATGGTCTCATTAAGAACCGAACCCCTCCTTTTCAATATCCTTCTCAACTATTTAATATCTTTACTTATTATTTAGCTGACAAACTTGTGTTCATCATATCCCTTGAAAGTTTCTGAGTTGTTTCATTTAAGCGATGCCTCCTTTAGATGATGCATTGCTGGATGTCTGTTTCTAAGTTCGTTCTGAGGGCTTTTTCTTTCCAATAGTTGGGTTCACTCCCTTCTGCTGTTAAAGCAACCAAGTTTAGTCTCGTCATTCACCTTATTTTATTTTTGATATTTCTGATGCCTCTTTTACTCTCATTGTATTTTATTTTTGTTTATATTATTCTATATTTTCTTCGATTTTTTTCTTTCTTTAGAATGTTGATTGATAGGTTTATAGCCTGGGCTTAGCTTTATAAATTTCAGTATGCCTGAGGCTGTATTACTCAGCACCTCAACTTCTGACACAGGAGTAAAAGCAAGGAAATAATTAACACAAAATTCGGTCCTTAAGTGAGGCCTTTGGGCTGAATCAAATTTTACAGAACAAATCTTTTTATTAAAAGGGGTACAGCAGAGAAAGAAGAAGCTTTCCTTGCCTCCTTCGGTGCTTAAAAAAGAACAATCTTGAAATCAGAAGGCCGCAGGATCCCCACCCCTTTTAAATTGTCAAGAAAAATAATATTATTAATTAAATGTCTTCTGTCAGCAGCCCCTTCCCAATTCTCAGCGTACCAGTTTTTATTGTTATACTCTTAACTTCTTACGCTGCCTGTTCTCAGTAAACTACTGTTTTGATAATGTGACATTTAGTTAAAGAATATCAAAAACAAAACGGCATGCACACGATGATTTCAACACTACCTAAACAAATAAACAAAATACCTTATGTGGCGTGTAAACAAGAACTACAGGGTAAAACACAAAATGAAAATATTTTGTATTAGTGTTGTGAGATTATGTGACAATTTTTCCTCGGAATAGTTCTTTGCTACCTCATCATTTAAATTAAAATTTAAAAAAGAAAAAATCAAATATAACAGTATAGCCTACTTATAAATGCCATGATGAAAATATCACACTATACAATTTTTTGCATTTTGTATATTGTGTTATATTCAGAAGTGTTTTAAATTTTCAGGAGAAAGTAGGAAACAGTCTCTTTAGATGAACGGTTTTGGCAGATTATAAAAACCTAACATTGTTGGCAAACTTGCACCTGAAAGAAGTAATTTGATGCTAATTGGCTATTTAAACATGCAGAAGATAAGCGAAGTGAGAGAAAGGAAGAAAAGAGAAAGTGAGACCTATCGAAACAGTAACACCACTCAGGAATACCGAAGTCCTCAGAGCTGGGGAATTAAAATAATCCTTGTCTCCTTACAGAACAAAAGGCAAAAAATACTCTGAAGTCTTTGTCTTGTCACTATAGTGTGGAAAACTAGTGTTTGAAAGAGCTCATCTACCAAAGAAATTGCATTTTTAAAATTAGTTCACATTTTAGCAATCAACTTCAGATTAGCACAAGAGTGTTCCTACAGGGAGTGGATCGAATGCGGGTCTAAAGCAAAAACACCTGACATTTTAGTTAGCCTCAGCGGCTGTCACGGTAAACCTGTAAAGTGCCTTTAGGATTTCTGAGGTGTGAAAACAGCTCTAGACCCCAGAGTCCCGGTTGGAACCAGAGCTGAAAGCGGACTTTGCAGATCAAACCTCCGCCAGCAATAGCAAATGTTAGGCAGAGCTTGAGACCACTGGGAAAGCTGAGTGCATGCGACTGACATTATTTTTATCTGAACCCCCCTCTCCAAATACCAGCGGCTCCCTGGGGTTGCCAAAATAACTTTAATGCTCCTGATAGGAAAAGCTGAGGTCGTTTCTGTCAATGTGTTCAACGTATGAAATGTAAAGCTCTCCCTACTGCTGGGCCTCTTGGCCCTCCCTGAAACTCAGGGTCACATTCTTTGTCTTCCCAGAATAACTCAGTTCCAGAACAGAGCAGAACAGCGCATCAGCATCTCACTCCTTTGTTCTTTTTCGCACCTTCCTCTCCCTCCCAAAGGGCAGTAATGTGTCCAAGCCCTGATGTTTCTAATGCAACCTTTCGCGTTGACTCAGCACTTTTTCTTCCAGGTCTTAGTTGTGGAAATACTGCCTGCGCTGACATCCCTCATGCCTCTGCGTGCTCCCTTTGTCCCACCTCTGTCTCCCTTGGTGCGACGCGTGGCTGCTAGAACCATGCGCATCTGCAGCATTCACTCAACAATGACTCGTTGGGCACCTGTTAGACACAAGGCACTGTGCTAGGTGCAGACAGGGGTTTTAAGGGTGCACAATAAAAATAATAATAATAATCTCAACACAAAGTAGATAATGAGGAGAAGATTGCAGAAAGTTCTTTGGGCTGATAGAAACGGGAAGAGATCGCTTCATAGGAAAACAGCACGAGTTCCATGCAGAAAGCTATAATTTACAATGGGCAGGATTCAGAGAAATTGAATGCTAATGGATGTTTTCCAAGGAGAGGCAACCGTATGGATTTAAAAGCATAGAAATGAGAATGCTCAGAGTATGACTAGGAAAGAATGAGTAGCCCAAGCTAGCTAAAACGTAGGGGGTTCAATGGGAAAAAATGGAGAGAGTTATAGCATAAATTCTGCAATGATGTATGTTTTCTGCATCTTCCAAGGAATACATTTAGACGGTTGGTCCCAAGGAAATCTGAAGTTACTCTTTTCCCCTTTATCGAATCAGAGCCATTTTCCTAGGGTTTAATTTTGATTCTCCTCTCAAAAAAAAAGAGAGAACCATAGAAATGATTGGTCACTCGGTAGGGGCGCTGCATGATTCTCTCTCTCGATGGACTTGACCTAATTGCATTTGGTACCCTTTTCTCTGGTTACTCTCCAGCTCTGATGGATTAAATTGACCCCTTTATAGGAGGTAATTCAATGTGTAGGGCTGTACTCCAGAATGATTACATTATTGACTGCCATCACAACCAAAATCGAAAGACACCCCAGTCAAAAGGAAGAGCTATGATGCAAGTAGACCTGTGGAAACATTCAACAAACTCGAGAATGGAATGTCACTTAAAGTGATAGCAAATGATGTGCTGGAAAAAACACTGGTCCTGCAAAAACAGTAAGGCTCCCTTCAGTAAAGGGGGCGGGGAGGGTGATACAAAAATGAAAAGCAGTAGAAGTGGCTAAATGAAAAACAACAGGATACTTTAAAATGAGATATGTGAATGGGCTGCAAATCCACAAGCATCTAGTTGAGAGAAAAATATGGTTTATGCTTATTGTCCTATAGAAATAGAAGATTATGGAATTTTTACATTTTCAAAAAAATGTTTAGAAAGAAACCACTTGTGTTGCATTAATTCCACCTCTTACTCTGAAAATATACCATAGAAATTGATTAAATTCTTTCCATGTATTCATCTACTGGGCATTTATAAAGCATTAATAATAGTGAAACTTTTTTATTTTCTCTAGAGAAAGATAAGAGGAGTGCTGACAGATTTTTTTAAATGCTTTCCTGTTATAAGGATGGTGATGACTCATTCATTTATTCATTCCACAAGGATTTATTGAGACTATATTTTTCCAAGCATTAAAAACACAAAACTAAATTAAAAATGTCACTTCCCTACTATATAGTAGGAACACTCTACACTCATACATTAAAAAAAAAAATTACACAATACAGAGTGCTAAGTACCATGACAAAAGTATACGTAAGACACTATGGAAGCATGAAAAATATTTAGTCTAGGGAGGAGAGAAAATGGTGCGAGATTTCCAAATGAGGTATGTCGTAGGCCAGTGTTAGGTGGCGAGTAGAAATTACCCAAGCAAAGATTAAAAGAAAGAACTTTTCAGGCAAATGGTTGTAAAAGACACCCACACCACTTTTGTGGAACTGCCAGTAGTTGCATAAGCCTGGGGAAATTGGGCAAGGAGAGCATGGAGACTGTTACGGCTGGGGGCCGACGTGCTAAAAGACCTTATATGTCATAGCTGGAGTTTGGACCTTTCAAAGGCCAGGAGGAACTAATTAACAACTGTGGAAAGGGGAACACCACGTTCATAATTGTATCAGAGCAACTGTAGAATGTGGAGAACGTATTAGAGAAGGTCAAACGCATATTGGAAAAACATGATAGGAACAAAACTGTAATTCTAACAAGAAATGATGAACTCAGTGGCAATGAAGATAGAGAGAGAAAAGGGTACATTTAAGAAATATGAAGGAGGTAAATCGAGAGGACTTGGTGTTTGGTTTGAATATGGAGAGCAGAGGAAAGGGTTCGGGATTAGGGAAATTGTTGATACTGGTGATGGGGTTCAGGACACATGGCCCTACAACATGGCACCTTGGTGTTTGAGGAAACAGTAGAAGCAGAAAAGTCATGCTTATCTTCCACCTTCTTCTCCAAAGCAAGTCATAAAACCTAGGATGGTCATTCTGTGACCTTTTCCCACCCTTCTCCCTTGACACAGGTCATAAGACCTGCATTCAAGAGGTACCCTCTCTGTACCCAGAGGAAAGGAACATCCTTATCTCTGAAGACACAGGAACACAGAGAAGAATCTGAACAAACAGATCTTGTTAAGTTCTCCCCAGTTTATTATCATTGGATCATATTTTTTTTATTCAATCATACTTCTCCATGAGTATCCACTTCTTCATCAAACCTAGCATACACTGGTTTACCTGTATCTTTGGGTCTTCATTTCCTTATGAAGTCTCCCATGTCACATAAAACTTAAATAAATATGTATGTTTTTTTCTCTTGTTTTAGTCTATCTTTTGCTTTAGGGGAATGAACCTAGCCATGAAGCTAGCAATGGGCAAGGAAAAGATTTTTTTTTTCCCCTACAGTGGTGCAACTCATGAAGGGCTCCTCAAAAAGATTATCATCAATGGATGAATGGATTAAAGAAATGTGGCAACCAAACACAATGGAATACTACATAGGGTTAAAAAGGAAGGAAGTTCTGACATTTGTGACAACGTGGATGGACCTAGAAGACATTATGCTAAGTGAATAAGCATGGCACAGAAAGGCAAAACTGTGTGCGCTCCCTTATATGTGGAATCTAAGAAGTTGATCTCATAGAAACAGAGTAGAAAGGTAGTTACCAGAGGCCGCGACAGGGGAGGGATGGAGAAAGGGGAGATGTTGATCAAAGGATATAAAGTTTCAGTTAGACTGGTAGAATAAATTTTAGTGCTCAATTACACTGCATGGTAACCATAGTTAATAATAATGTATTATATATTTCAAAATTACTAAACGAATAGATTTTTAATATTCTCACTACAAAAAAAATAAGTTGCTGAGGTGATGGATGTGTTAATTAGCTTGATTTAATCTTTTCATAATGTATACTGGATCAAAACCTCACATGATATCCCATAAATATACACTATTATTAGTTGTCAGTGAAATAGTTTTAAAAAAAAAGATTATCAGTAGATTTCTCAGCAGAAACCTTTCAGACATGAAGGTAGTGGGATAATATGTTTAAAGTGCTGAAAGAAAAAACTGTCAAACAAAAATCCTGTATCTGTAAAACTGTCCTTCAAAAATGAGAGAGAAATTTAGACATTCGCAGCCAAACAAAAGCTGAGGGAGTTCACTACCACTAGACCTGCCCCACAAAAAAGGCTAAGAGTCCTTCAGGTTGAAATGAATAGACAATAGACAGCAACTCAAAGCTAAAATGAAGATATAAAGATCTCCAGTAAAGGTAAATATATGAGCAAATATGTAAGCCAGTAATTTTGGCTTACAATTTTGGTTGGTAACACCACTTTTTATTTTCTACCTAATTTAAAAGACAAATGCATAAAAATTACCTTATGTCTATGTCATTAGGCACACAATGTATAAAAAGATGCAATTTGCGATATCAATAACAAAGGGGGAACAGAGCCATATAGCAGTAGTTTTTGCAGGCAATTGAAATTAACTAAGTATCAATTCAAATTATACTGTGATAATTTTAGGATATTACATGTAATTCCCATAGTAACTGTAAACAAAATATCTATAGAATATATAAAAGAAGAAATGAGAAAGATTATGCTACACAAAATGTTATGCAAAAGTCAACTAAACACAAACGAAGGCCAAAGAAGGCAATAATGAAGGAAATGAGAGGCAAAGAAGCTTTAAGTCATGTGAGAAGTAAATAGTAAAACGGAAGAAATAAATCCTTTCTTATCAGTAATTATCTTAAATGTTAATGGGTTAAACTCTCCAATTGAAAGGCAGAGATTGGTAGAACACATTTAAAAAAACAATATGTTGCTTACAAGAGACTCATTTGAGGTCTAAAGACACAAATAGGCTGAAAGTGAAAGGATAGATTAACATATTCATGTAAGTAGTAATCAAAAGACAGCTGGAATGGCTATACTTGTATCAGACAAAATAGAATTTAAGTCAAAAATGGTTACAAGAGTCAAAGAAGGATATTATATATTAATAAAGGCATAAATTAATCAAGAAGATAAAAATTTAAAAATATATGCAGCAAACTATAGAACTCCCAAATATATGAAAGAAATATTTACAGAATTGAAGGGATAAATAGCCAGTTCCACAAAAATAGTTGGAGACTTCAATACCCCACTTTCAACAATAGACAGAATGAACAGACAAAAGATCAATAAAAACATAGAGGATTTCAACAATACGATAAACCAATTGGACCCAACAGACATATACAGTAGGTTATATATTTTTCTCAAATGTGAATGGAATATTCTTCAGGATAGACCCTATATTTGAGCACAAAACAAGTCGATAAACTTTAAAAGACTGAAATCATGTAAACTATCTTTTCTGATCCAAATGAAATAAAACTAGAAATCAATAACAGAAAGAAAACAGAACGTTCAAAAATACGTGGAAATCAAACAACACACTCTTAAACAACCAAGCAGTCCCAGAAGAAACCAGAAGAGAAATTAGAAAATACCTTGAGACAAATGAAAATGAAAACACAACACACCAAAACATATGGGATGTAATAAAAGGAGTGTTAAGAGAGAAATTTGCAACTATAAATGCATGTATTAACATAGAAGAACTATCTCAAATCAGTAACCTGCTTTTCACCTTAAGGAACTAAAAAGGAAGAGCAAACTTTACAAAGCCAGCAAAAGAATAGAGTGTGATAGAGAATAGATAAATAATAGAGAACATCAGCATAACCACAAGGCGGTTCTTTGAAAATATCAACGAAATTAACTCACTTTTAGCAAGATTGATTAAAAAAAGAGGACTCAAATTACTAAAATTAGAAATGAAAGTAGGACTTTACTAAAAACTTCACAGAAATAAAAAAGATTATAAGAGAATACTAGGAACAATGGTATACCAACAAATTAGGTAACCTAGATACCTAAATAAAATGGACACATTCTGAGAGGTACACAATCTACCAAAACTGAATCATGAAGAAATAGAAAATGTGGAAAGACTTATAACTGGTAAAGAGATTGAGTCAGTAATCAAAAACAAAGAAAAGCCTGGGACCAGATGGCTTCACCTATGAATCTTATCAAACATTTAAGAAAACCAATTCTCAAACACTTCCAAAAAAACTTGAAGAGGAGGATTAGTTCCTAACTCATTCTATGAAGCCAGGGTTATCCTGATACTAAAGCCAAAGAAAGACAGTCAGTACAACAAAACTACAGATCAATATCTCTAATGAATATTGATAAAAAAATCCTCAGTAAAATACTAGCAAACAGAATTCAGAAGCATATTAAAAGAATCATACATCACGATCAAGTGGGATTTATTACAGGAACACACAAATGTTCAATATATGTAAAACAATCCATGTGATATATCACATGAACAGAATGAGGGGAAGAAAGCATGATCATTGCAATTGATGCAGAGAAAGCATTTGACAAAATTCAACACCACTTCATGATAAAAACAATAAACTGGAAGTAGAAGGAAACACGGTAAAGACCATATATTAAAAGCTCACAGCTCTTGTCACACTTAGTGGTGAAAGACTGAAAGCTTTTCTCCTAGGACTGGGAAAAGATAAGGATGCATGCTTTTGCCACTTATATTCCACATAATATTTGAAGTTCCAAGCAGAGGAATTAGGGGGAAAAAAGAGGAAATAAAAAGCATCAAAATTGGAAAGGAAGAATTAAAATTATCTTTGTTTGCAGATGACATGATTTTATATGTTGAAAATTCTAAAGCCTCCACAAAAAAAAAGCTAATAAACAAATTCAGCAAAGTTGCAAGATACAAATACATGTCGAAAATCAGTTGCATTTCTATATACTAACAATAAACAACCTAAAAAGGAAATTGAGAAAACAATTCCATTTACAATAACACCAAAAAGAATAAAATATTTAGGAATAAATTTAACCAAGTAGTCAAAAGACTTGCATAATGAAAATTGCAAAACACTGCTGAAAGAAATTAAAGAGATAAATGAATGGAAAGACATCTCCTGTACATGAATCGGAAGACTTAATATTGTTAAGAGGACAATACTACCCAAAGCAATCTACGGATTTAACACAATCTCTATCAAAACACCAACGGCATTTTGCAGAAATAGAAAAACCCACCCTAAAATTCACAGAATCTCAAGGGACCTTGAAAAGCTAAAACAATCTGGAAAAAGAAAAACAAATTTGGAGGACTCATACTCCTGATTTCAAAACTTATTGCAGAGCTATGATTACCAAAACAGTGCTGTTTTGGCATAAGAACAGACATAATAGAATAAAATGGAAAGTCCAGAAATAAATGCTCACATATATCGTCAATTGATTTTCACATACAAAGATACAAAGACTATTTAATGGGGAAAGGACAGTCTTGAACAAATGGTGCTGGGAAAACTGAATATCCAAATACAAACGAATGAAGTTAAACCCTTATAACGCATACAAAAATTAACTCAAGATGGATCAAACCCATGTAAGAGCTAAATGTAAGAGCTAAAACTATAAAACTTTGAAAGAGAAGAAGATTAATATCCAGAACATATTTTAAAAGCTCAAAACACTCAACAACAACAAAACAACCTAACTGGGCAGAAGACTTCAATAGCTATTTCTCCAAAGAAGACATACAAATGGTCAAAAAGCACATGAAAAGATGCTGAACATCACAGTGAGGTACCCATTAGGATGACTATTTTCCAAAAAAAAAAGGAAAATGACAAGTGTTGGTGAGAATGTGCAGAAACTGGAACCCTTGTGCATTGCTGTTGCGCACGTAAAATGGTGCAGCTGCTGTGGAAAACTGTTTGGCAGCTCCATAAAAGTTAAACATAGGAGTAGGTTAAATTACCATGATCCAGCAATTCCACTTCTAGGTATACACCACCCCCCCTCCAAATTGAAAGCAATGACTCAAACAGATACTTGTATAACAATGTTCATAGCAACATTATTCATAATAGCCAAAAGGTAGAAACAACCCAAATGTCTATTAACAAGTGAATGGATAAACAAAACATGGTGTGTGTGTATACACACACATACACACATACCTCGTGGAAGATTATTCAGTCTTGAAAAAGAAAGAGATTCTGATAGATACTACAATATGGATGAATCTTGAAAACGTTGGGCTAAGTGAAATAAGCCAGACACAATAGGACAAATATTGTATGATTCCACTTACGTAAGGAACCTAGAATAGGAAAATTCAAAGAGACAAAAAGTATAGTGAGGATGCCAGGTGCTGGAGGGAAGGGGGAATGAGGAGTTATTGCTTAACAAATACAGAGTTTCTGTTTCAGATGATGAACAAGTTGTGAAAATGGATAGTGGCGATGGTTGCACAACTTTGTGAATGCATTTAATCCTACTGAATTGTACACTTAAAAATGGTTAAAGTGGTAAATTTTATGGTAGGTATATTTTACTACAATAAAAATTAAAAAATCTTAAAAAACAGAGTGGTCTTTTTTATCTGCACCAAACCCCTGATTGACATACAAGTCAACCAGTTGATAGCCTTAATTTATCAAATAAACCATCATTTATTTCATTTAAAAAATATCTACCAATAGCATGAATAGTAAGTTTATTCAAAATACTTGATCCAGTAATTTCTGTGTACACAAACTCTGCATGCAGTAGCAAAATGCTACCAAGATCCAGGGACAAATATCTTCAAATAAGGTGACTATCAATGACTATACCACTGCAGGACTTAAATCTCAAATAGGTCACAGGCTACTTGTAACCGTTTCAATATCACCACTGACAAATCACAGCACAACAGCTCCAAATGCCAACTCTTTATGTGATGTGATTCAAGGAGTCTCCCTCCTGCCTGCTTCGTGGTCAACACTTTGTATCTTTAGACGTACTCTGAGGTCATGTGCATTTTGAGTTCCGTTAGAACCTCATGCTTCCCTGGGTATATGGAAATTGTTTTATTAAAGCATAAATACCAACTGTCACATGGCACTGTGCAGGCACCTAAGGACTTGGGCAAGTAAAAGCTGTTTCCCAGAGGTAGATGCATGGAGGAACCAAGAAGCTCCACCAGAGAGCGGC
Source organism: Indri indri (assembly GCA_004363605.1). Taxonomy (NCBI): domain Eukaryota; kingdom Metazoa; phylum Chordata; class Mammalia; order Primates; family Indriidae; genus Indri; species Indri indri. The sequence goes on along the minus strand of RJWJ010033284.1, from coordinate 5,242 downwards.
TTCTTGGGAAGGGCATCCAGCTAGAAGGGGCATGAGAAAGTACCTGTGACATACCAAAACAATAATCAGGATTTGAATGCTAGTTCTACCTCTTACTGGCTTTGTGAGCATGAGCAACGTCTTCATCTTTGGGGATGAATATAAGCTCGGAGGTCTCAGTTCAACCTCAGATTCACTGTCGATGCTTCCTGTTCATCATTCCTGATGGGAATGAATCCATTTCCCAAACATTGGGACCCTGTTGGTGCCACGCACTGCTCCAGAGGCTGAGGGTTGAATAACGATCAAAAGAAAGCCCCTGCTCTTGTGGAGCACACAGTCTAGCAGGGAAGCAATGAACACTAGCTGTCACGTACTTAGCACGTCGCGTAGTGATGATTGTAGAGAGGAAAAACTGATACGTGACACAGAATGACAGGAGTGGTAAGCTGAGCAGAGACACAAAGAGGCAGCAAGCCACACACGGTTACTTGCTGAGACGGTTATTGAGACAGCGACTTGTTTCGCGGAAGCAGGTGCAGCGCTGAGTTCTTTGCGTGGATTAACTCCTTCGATTGTGTTTACCCACCACACTGCACCAGCTCTCTGAGTGCGGATCACTTCGGGTAGGGGGAACCTGAGTCCAGCCAAAGGCCCTGCAGTGAGGAGAGGGCTTCATGTGTCTGAGGGACAGCCACAGAGCAAGAGAGGGAAGATGTAGAGAGCTCTGGCCAGAGAGGTGGCAGAGCCACATCTCATAGGGTCCCCAGGGCCATCGTAGGACTTTGGAGTCCCCAGAGTGAGACTGATGCTACTGGAGGGCTTGCGCAGAAAAATAACATAAATTCTCCAAGGTTTTAAAAAGTCCCTTCTGGTTGTTGGGCGGAGAATGATGAAGGTGAGTGCATTCATTTTCTATTGCTGTTATAACAAATCACCAAAAACTTAGTAGTGTAAAAGAGCACAAATGTATTATCTTACTGTTTCGTAAGTTAAAATTTCAACACACGCCTCGCTGAGCTTGAATTAGGGTGTCGCCAGGGCTGCAGTCCCTTCTGAAGGCTCTAGGGGAAAATCCATTTCCTTGTCTTTTCTGGCTTCTCTGGCCACCTGCCATCGCTGGATCCCAGTGTCCTTCCTCCATCTGCAGGGACGGCAGTGCTGGGGGGAGTCCTCACATCTTGGCACTCAGATCCTCTCTTCTGCCCGCCTCTTCCACTTTTAAGGGCTCTTGTGATTACAGTGGACCCACTCAAATAACGCGGGATAATCTCCTCATCCCGAGATTCTTAATCACCTCTGCGAAGTCCCTTTTGTCATATAAGGTAACATGTTCACAAATTCTAGGGATCGTGAGCTATTGCAATAGTGCAGGTGACTGTTGTCCAAATAATTATCTTAGGCATTTCTTCTCGAATAGGGCACATGCTGCGTTTTCCATATATGATTTAATACTTCATTTAAATCTTATAAAAACAGCTCCGGGTAGGTATTGCCATCATCTCTGCTTTATAGCTGAAGAATCTGAGAGTTACAACTTTCCCCAAATCACATAGCTTCTGTGCAAGAGAGCTGGACTTTGTACCCAGTCCTGCTTGACACCAGGTCCCCTTCTTTTCTACGGCACTAACCTGCAATAATAGAAGCAAGGACAAAGTTGTTATATTTTTTAAAAGTTTTTTAAAACTTGTTGGAATAGAGGTACGGGAGGTAGGCATGGTGGCGGGCAGGAAGGCCTACAGTTCTTCCCAGATGAGTTGATTTTTCAGCAGGGAATCAAAGGGCAACGTAAAGATCCCTGCAGAGAAATTAGCCTGACTTCCCAGCACGCTCCGCTTCCAGAAAATTCTGTCATGTTGAAAGCCATTATCTGCAAACATCATTGTTATTCGTGTTAATGCTTTAATGGTAATAGACCACAGAGTTAAAGCTTTCTGGACAGCAAGCCGGACACAAAAGATAGATGGAGAATGAATATACAAATATTTAGTTTCCCTTGACCTAGTTCTAACAAGGTATTTATTGGTTATTTGAATAGAAAACTCATCAAAGATTCTCCTTCCCCACACAGACTCTTTGCATTTCTTTCTTTCCACCTAACCTGCCCTCTGTCTCTAATTCACCCTTGTGTAATGTGTTCGGGCTTTACACTGTAGCGCCACCCAAACCAGATGGATAATGCCTCAATCACTCATGTTCAGAGCCTTCCTGGTTAGGACACTTATCTCCTCTCCGCAGAAATGCACCATTAACGGGCTTGTTTCTCTTCCCATCAAGGAGGCGACCCAGGTGGGTTTGTGGGCAATTTGGCTAGCGCTTGGGCTGCGATGGCTCCCCAGGGGCAGGGCAAACAGCTTGGTTGTTTGGGGGACTGTGGGGCTGGCGGGTGGGGTGGGTGTCATTCTGTTTTGTTTGGTTTTCTTTGTGGCATGATATTGCTTATGCCCTGGGCATAGAGCAAAGTTTCTAGAAAGCCCCACCTGACGCTGCTCTTCATTTCCTTATTTCCATCCAAGGGGGAGTTTGAGGTGAAGGGAGAATGAGGTAGGTCTCTAAGTCTCAGGGACTGGGGTTCTGCAGTTTGAAAAGTCACTATGGATGCTTTCGAAAGCCTTCCACTCCTGCTATAGAGTAATTGTCACTCTCGAAAATTCAAGGCCAATCTGACTGAGTTCATGGGAAGGGAGTCTTTGCGGGCGGAGGGGCTCATAGTCAGTAGCCTCCCTGATGTTCTCGTGGGAGGACAACTTGCAGACTTTCCCAGTTACAGACAGAGAAGTAGACAGAGTGCTCCCAGAGCCAGCACAGTCGCCAAGCAGAAGTCAGCAGCTCTGTCGCCCTGGGCTGCTTCCTTCCTGGGTCAGAGAAGACACCTCTGATGCTCCAGGTGTGGGGAACACTGAAATTCATACCTCCTCCCTGCAGTCAACTCAGTGCTGGGAGAGAGATCAGCCTTCCACGTTTGACTTGGACCAAACTGTAAACAAAACCTCCTAAAAGGCCTCTGCTTTCCATTCTAAGAAAATGGAAAACTGCAACCTAACAGAAATTTCGGAGACAGAGAAGCTCAATTTTACATGTCTTAAAAGAAGCCCTAAACTCAGCACTCACTGGAATACAACGGACTGATTCTGGTTTTCTCTTATGATGTTCACTGGACCGAAAGAGTGAAAACAAAAGGTAATTGCCTACTGGAGCCTGTGCTTTAAAGGACAGAACTATGTCACCTTAGGTCTGGCAGGAGCCAGTAGCAGGCTGCATCTATTAACATATCTTATTTAAAGGAGATTCTTTCCTAGAGGGACAACCAGTGGAAAGGTGTTTTAACTTTTCGTTTTTAATACATTACCAGTTTCCATGGAAACCAAGGTAAAGCAGCTGCACAGATTTTTCTTATAGAAGCCAGAGTGACATCATTATGCCTAAGGGGGTACTCTCCCCTCTGTCTTCCCACCTCCCTTTCAGTCTCCTCCCTTTGTTCAGCCGTCCCAGGGGGCCACAGGCGCTGTGCTAGAAGCTGAGAATGCAGACACCACTGGAGCGGGGCCAGCTACATAATTTGTAGGACCCAGTGCAAAATGAAAATGCAGGCTGCCTGTTCAAAGAGGACAAAAGTGCTGTTAAAGGTGCTAACGTATAAAGCTTTACGCTTCCTTCCGCAGTCTCTCTCTCTCTCTCTCAACTTGTCATGGTGCCTTTTAATTGCAATTGAATGTTCTAAGTAAAGCAAAACTGAAATGTTAAATGAACAGGATGAATGTTACTGTTCACCTTTATACTGTTCATTATAGAATGCCAGTTTTAAATGCAAACATGAGAGAGTTTAATTAAGGCAGAATCGCAGAAATTACCCAATTCCTATTTCACAGCTGATAGGTGCCGAGGTATTTTGTCCTACCAGCAAGATGGAAATGCTGCACAAAACTAACTTGACTGTCTCTTTTTCACCTCTTGATTGTGCGTACATTCTGCCAGTGCACTCTGCCTCCGTCTTACTGATGGGTAAGGATGAACTGAAAGAAAAGGAATGGTGGGTTTCCCTACATTTCTCTTTCCTTCTGTGTCATCATTTTCAGCCTAAGCAGTTGGCTAATACAGGGAAGTAGCCCTAGCAAGAAAGACATGATAGGGCTCCTCTGTTGTGCATGTTTCCTAAAACGCCATTTCCTTTCTATGTTGGTAGCAAATTCCAGTTCAAATGGAAAGCATGGCCTTTCACGGCTCTCAACCATGCACCTTCACAATCACCTTTTACTTGTTACCAAGCAATCAGTGAGGCTGCTGCCCAACGTGCATAGAAGCCAATACTGTGGCACCGGCCTTTGAGAAAAGAAAAGACTTTATTGCAAGTCGACCAGCAAGGAGATATGAGCAATGCTAAGGTCTGTCTCCTGAGCTGGGGGCTAGGTGGGCTTTGTTATAAGCAGAGGGTGATAAGGTATGATCTGATTGCATCTTGCAATGAGCTGATGCCGGGAGGTATAATCTGACTGGATCCCACCACGGGGTGGCCCCAGGGCTTGATGTGATTACATTCCAGATCCTGCCATGCAGAATCTGCTTAATTCAGTCTCCCATCCTCTGTCAGAGCACTTAGGTTCCACCCACAGTTGCACACTTGATCCATCTGGGCATGCTCAGTTTACATGACCTTCAACATGGGGGTTCACAGCAACTGAAAAACAACACACAACTTTGTTACCTAGAAGTTGAGCTGGATTGGTCTGGTGTCGTTACATATTCACTTTGAGTCTCATAGATTCCTGAGGACTCAACTCTGATCTTTTTCTTTAACCCAAATTCCTTTCTAAGGGGGCCTGGCGAGACATGCCTACAAATGATAAAATCTCACTAAACAGGTTTTGTTAACTCAATATAATGTGGTTTACTTCCCAACCTGATTCCAGTATGGCATCTCATGAAAGACAGAAGACCTTTATCTTAACTCAAGCATTCCTTTCCGTTGACTCCTGGTCTTTTAGACAAAGCCTAACTCTTTCAGCCAATATTCAACTAAAGAATCCCTAAACCCACCTATGACTTATAAGCCCCTGCTTTGAGATGTCCTTGCCTTTTCAGGCCAAACCAAGGTAGGCCTTCCATGTATTGATTTATGACCTTGCCTGTAATTCCTGTTTCCCTAAAATGTATAAAACCAAACTGTAACCCAACCACAGGGAGTCCACTTGCTCACGGCTTCTGGGGCGTGGCTCTGGGCCATGGTCCTCAAATTTGGCTCAGAATAAACCTCTTTAAATTAGTT
>RJWJ010033283.1:0-17991 GCA_004363605.1 Indri indri | reverse complement strand
AAGTTTATTTATTAACCCAGTAACTTAGATGTAGATTCCTGTGTGACCTAAGAGAGTCAAATATGGTTGTTACCAACTATGACAGTGTTTGGCTTCCCACACAAAATTCTTTGAGGACAAACTGAAATAAAACAGCCAGTTTCAATGGTGATCCTGAAACTCAAATCCCACATCCTATTAACAATGTCAAGCCTAGCCCGTTGCATTCTTACTGTTCCCTGTTCGTAAGTCACAACTCTCCAGCCTCTAGTACCAACCTCCCTCTTTGCAGTTGGGATTAAGGCCCCCACTCAAAATTCAAATGGCTGTTAACTCATGTTTCTTTCTTCTGTCTTGCCTCAGAAAAAATAAATAATCTCTGCACTTTCCCAGATCAAGTATTCCACCTGTGCTCTTGACCCCAGCCCACCCCTTCCCCAGGCCTTGGCTTCTCCAGAGAATCACCACCACTGTGTCTCTTCTGTTTTCTGTTTCTCTAGTGACTCCTTCCTATCTGCCTGAAAATTGTTTAGATTCTCCCTAAAATAACTAAAACCATGATGATTATCACTATCCATTATTATTATTATTATTATTGCCCTTTAAACTGACAAACTTCTTAAGAGTATCCTATATTCCTATTTTCCTATTTCTTTGATTCCTTTCAATCTAGATTCCATCGCCTCATACTGACCTATCTGATGAAGACGCTCAAGTCTCTTCATTCCTCTGTCAGTCTCACCCCACTGTGAGTTTAGGGACCAATCTGCTTTTTAAAGGGAGAGGCTTTGGGGAGGACTGCTTCTGGAGCAAGATCCTCCCTGGAGATCCGGCTGGGAGAACCCCTGTCCTCCTGTATCATACTGAGTCTGGCTGACAGGTTAGAGAACACAGCTTTTACTTTCTTTTCTATGTTAAAAAAAGGGAGGGGTGATTATACAAATAATTCATGTTCTTTGTTTTTCTAATTTCAAAAATACAAAGAAGCAAAGATACTACAGACATACAAATGATCATAAGAGAATCTTATGAACAACTATATGCCAACAAATTAGAAAATCTAGAAGAAATGGATAAATAATTCTTGGACATGTATAACCTATCGAGATTGAATAATGAAGAAATAGCAAACCTGAACAGACCAATAACAAATAACAAGATTGAAGCAGTAATAAAGATGCTCCCATCAAAGAAAACACAGGACTTGAAGTCTTCATTGCTGAATTGTACCAAACATTTAAAGAAGAATGACAATCACCCTCAAACTATTCTAGAAAGTTGATGAGGAAGGAATACTTCCAAACTCATTCTATGAGGCCAGCATTATCCTGATACCAAAATCAGACAAAGACACAACAAAAAAAGAAAACTATAGGTCAGTATTTCTGGTGAACACAGATGCAAAAATCTTCAATAAAATACTAGCAAACAAAATCCAACAGCGCATTTAAAAGATCATTCGCCATGACCAAGTGGGATTCATTTCAGGGATGCAAGGATGGTTCAACATAGACAAATCAATAAATGTAATACATCATATTAAAAGAATCAAAGACAAAAACCATATGATCATTTCGATAGATGCAGAAAAAGCATTCGATAAAATTCGACATCTTTGCATGATAAAACTCTCAACAAATTAGTAAAAAGGAACATACCTTAAAACAATAAGGGGCATGTATGACAAACCCACAGCTAATATCATACTGAATGGGAAAAAGTTGAAAGCTTTTCCTCTAATATCTGGAACAAGAGAAAATGCCCACTTTCACTGCTTTCGTTCTTAGCCAGAAGTCTTAGCCAGAGCAATTAGGCAGGAGAGAAAAATAAAAGACATCCAAATTCAAAAGGAGGAAGTCACATTGTCCCTGTTTGAAGATGATGTGACCATAGAAAAACAGAAAATCCCGAAGACTCTACCAAAAAACTGTTAGAACTAATAAATGAATTTATTAAAGTTACAAGATACAAAATGAACATAGAAAAATCAGTAGCATTTCTATATGCCAATAATAAATTATCTGAAAAACAAATCAAGAAAGCAATCTCATTTATAATGGCTACAAAAAATAAAATAAAATATATAGGAATAAATTTAACTGAGGAGGTAAAAGATCTCCACACTGAAAACTATAAAACACTGATGAAAGAAATTGAAGAATACACACAAAAAAAGGAAATAATCCTATGTTCATGGATTGGAAGAATTAATATCATTAAAATGTGCATACTATCCAAAGTGACTTACAGATTCAGAACAACCCCTATCAAAATACCATTGATGTTATTTATATGAATAGAAAAAACAATCCTGAAATTCATATGGAACCACAACAGACTCCAAATAGCCAAAGCAAGCCTAAGCAAAAAGAACAAAGCTGGAAACACCACAGTACCTGACTTCAAATATACTACAAAGCTACTGTAACCAAAACAACATGGTACTAGCATAAAGATAGACACATAAATCAATGGAACAGAATAGAGAGCCCAGAAAGAAATTAATACACCTTCAGTGAATTGATTTTTGACAAAGATACCAAGAATACACATTAGGAAAAAGAAATTCTCTTCAATAAAAAGTGCTGGAAAAACTGGATATTCACATGCAGAAGAATAAAACTAGACACTTGTCTCTCACCTTATATGAAAAGCAACTCAAAATGGATTAAAGAATTAGAGGTAAGACCTAAAACTGTTTAACTACTGGAAGAAAACGGGCTTCATGACATTGGTCTGGGCAAGAATTTTTTTAGAAAGGACCATAAAAACACAGGCAACAAAAGCAAAAATAGACAAATAAGATTACATCAAACTAAAAAGCTTCTACACAGCAAAGGAAATAATTAACAGAGTGAAGAGACAATTTACAAAATAGGAGAACATATTCCAACAAGGGGTTAATATCAAGAATATACACAAAACTCAAATAACTCAATAGCAAAAAGGAAAATACTCTAATTAAAAAATAGGCAGAAGACATGAATAAATATTTCTAAAAAGAAGACATACAAATGAACAACAGGTACATGACAAAATGTTTAACATCACTAAGAATCAGGGAAATGGAAATTAAAATCACAATGAGATATCACCTTACTCTAGTCGGAATGGCTATTATCAAAAAGACAAAAAGTAACAAATGTTGGCAGGATGTAGAAAAAGGGGAATTCTTATACACTGTAGGTGGGAATGTAGATTAGTACAGCCATTATGGGAAACAGTATGGTGATTCTTCAAAAAATTAAAAACAGAACTACCATATGACCCAGCAATCCTACCAACAGGTATATATCCAAAGGAACTGAATGATGTCTGTATGTCAAAAAGATATCTGCACTTCCATGTTTAATGTAGCATTATTCACAATAGCCAAGAAATGGAATCAACTTAAGTGTCTATCAGCTGGTGAACAGGTAAAGAAAATGTGGTATGTATATACAATGGAATACTACTAAGCTATAAAAAGAAATTAAATCCTGTCATTTGCAGCAACATGGATGGGCCTAGAGAACATAATGTTAATAAAATAAGCCAGGTACATAAAGACAAACATCACATGATCTCACTTACATGTGGAATCCAGGAAAGTTGATCTCATAGAAGTAAAGAATAGAATGGTAGTTACCAGAGGCTAGGGAAGGGAGGGGGTAAAGGAAGATGGGGAGCTATCAGTCAAGGGGTCACGGGGTACAGAGTTATAGTTAGATAGGAAGAATAAGTTCTGGCATTCTAATACATAGTAAGCTAACTATAGCTAATAACAATGTTTGTACATTTCAAGAGAGCTGGAAAAGAAGATCTTGAAAGTTATCACCACAAAGAAATGATAAATATTTGAGGTGATAGACATGCTAACTATACTGATTTGATCATTTTACAATGTACACATGTATTAAAACATCACACTGTACTCCATAAACATGTATAATTATGTGTCATTATAAACAAAATAAATAAGTAAAAGAATGTTTATAGCTTTATAGACTTTGAATAATACATTGTTTTCTAATCTACATATTTCATTTAATATTATATTATAAGTATCTTTCCATGTCAATGAATATATTTCTCCACCTATCATTTTTAATGGCAGTGTGGCAATCTATTGTATGGATATAACAAAATTTATGTACACACTTTCCTTTTTTGGGCTATTTAGGCTGTTTCTAATCTTTCACTACAACAAATAATTTTGCAATAAATATCCTTATAAATCTTTTCCTTCATCCTCAATGTTTTCCTTAGGATAAACTCCTAGAAGTAGTATTTCTGGGTCAAAGGGAATGTACATTTGTAAGGCTTTTGATATAAGATCACATGCTCTTCTGAGGATCATTCAAAGCACTTGTGTAGGATTTCAGCAACATGCTAGTGAAATAAGGAGTCTGAAAGTGGCAGAACTACCCCTAAGGATGCCCTTAATCATCCACTTCCTGAGGACAGTAGAAGTCAGAGATGTCAGTAGGTCAATTACTTCTTTAGCACAACATATGTTACCCTCATAGTTTGAAAGACAACAGTTTATTGCTTATGTAGAGAACCCACATGATAAGAATTTTATTCATCATTTCCTAATATTAGTTAATTTGGTTCAGGGTTTGTTTCTTTGGGTTAACATTTAGGTTGCTATTGTTATTTTTTTGATAAGTAGACATTTTCTGTTTTAGCACAGTAAGACAGTAATTAAGTTTGTTATGAAATGGTATACCAGAAAACTTTCACTCTACCCATCTATAACAACTAAGAGCTATATTTCCCACTTCCTTAGGTGTGGCCGTGTGACTAAGCTCTGGCCAATGACATGCAAGCTGAAAGGATGCATGCTCTCCCCTATTCCCTTTTCCCCTTCCCACTGGATGGAACGCAGACATGGCGGCAGTTTCAGGAGTACCCATGTTAGATCACTAGATGGAAACTTCTTGTTGAGGATGGCAGAGCACCTAGATAGAAAGAGCCTGTTCCTTTGGACTGCCATACAGCCCTAGTTTGCTTAAGCTTGACTATTTTGTGAGAAAGAAATAGACTTCTCTCTTGCCTGTTATTTTGGCCTTTGGTGACTTTTACATACACTTTAGAAGTGAGGAACATGAGGGGAAAAAAGTAACTAGGTCACAGATGAGTTGATTATGAGTTACTACAGACTTACCATAATGGGGATTTTTACATGCAGTCGACCCTTGAACAACATGGGTTTGAACTATGTGCATCCACTTATATGTGCATATTTTTCAATATATTGGAAAATTTTTGGAGGTTTGTGACGATCCTAAAACTTCAAAAAAAATTCATAGATGAACCACGTGTAGCCTAGAAATATCAAAAAACAATTAAGAAAAAGGTATGTCATGAATGCATAAAATACATGTAGTCTATTTTATCATTTACTACCATAAAATATACACAAATCTATTACAAAAAGTTAAAATTTATCAAAATTTATGCACACAGAGACTGTTCATGGCACCATTTGCACTTGAGAGCAATGTAAACAAACATAAAGATGCAATATTAAATCATAACTGCATAAAATTAACTGGAGTACATACTGTACTACTGTAATAATTTCATAGTCACCTTCTATTGCTATTGTGGTAAGTTCAAGTGTTGCAAGTCTCCACTGAAAACACCATGTGACACTAATCATCTCCATGAGAGCAGTTGTTCTCTCCCATAAATTGCATATTGCAGTAAAAAGTAATTGATCTCTCCTGGTTCTCACATATTTTTCATCATGTTTAGTGCAATACAATAAACCTTGAATAACACCATAAGACCCATACAAAGCACCACTCGTGATGCTGGAAGGGCTCCCAAGAAACAGAAAAGTCATGACATTCCCCAAGTTGAACTGCTTGATGAGTACATAGATTGACATCTGCAGCTGCAGTGGCCTGCCATTTCCGACAGATGATTCATCTTGTAAACAAATAATGTAAGCTTAAAGTATTGATAAATATAGTACAGAGCTGTAAATGTATTTTCTCTTCCTTATGATTTTCTTAATAACATTTTCTTTTCTCTAGCTTACTTTATTGTAAGAATACAGTCTACAATACATAAAATATGTACACATACAAAACGTGTTCATTGACTGTTTATGTTATCGGTAGGGCTCCCAGTCAACAGAAGGCTATTAGTAGTTAAGTCTGAGGGAGTCAAAAGTTATATGCAAATTTTTGACTATGCAGAGGGGTCAGCACCCCTAACCGCCACATTGTTCAAGGGTCGACTATATATAATATCTCTACGGTATATATCTATATCTCCATATATACATCTCCGGCATTAATTTCTTTCTTCTGAATAGCACCCAGAATTCCTTTTGAAAAAAGGAAATCTCCTACGCAGTGTTTAGTCCTGTAAATTCAGATGCACGCTTCCATGGAAGTTGAAGGAACCAGATCCTTCCTGGCCCCTGACTCGCCCCAGCCAAGGAGCATGTATTTTAGGAATCAGCCAGGCAATGCTTTCCCCTGGGTTTTTGAAGCTTGAGAGAGACACAAGGAAATAGCAACAGCTCTGACCTCGAGAAGTCTTTGGCATGCTGAAGGTTCTAGTCCATCTCCAAGCCTGGTTCTCCAATAGCCCATCCATTCCAAGCACACTACTGCCAGCACCAAATCTTTCACTCCAATAAACATTCTTTAGCTTCAGCTGTCAGTTTTTGTTGGCAACAGCTAAGAGACTCACCTTCATGTGACTTAACCTATCTTTTCCTAGCAAGTAATCTTTGGTAAAAACCTAAATAAATGAAGAAAATACATATAAAATTCTATTTAAAAGCTTTATAGGGTATAAACCTATTTTTTTTTTGGATATAACTCAAGCATTTAGTACATATATTTTAATTTTTTCTTTTCATTTTAAGATGTAAATACTTTCTATGTAAAACTTTTAACATTTACTTCAAAACTTAGGTAATTTTTTAAAAAAATCTCCAAATTATGCTTTTTATATACTAGTTTACATCTTGTGAATTAATCTGTGTTCTTTAAAGTAATTAGTAAATATCATGATACAGTTTCATATTTTACCTTTTCCACACAAAGAACCCTAAACCAAGTTGGGGGCCAACTTAATAGTTAAACTAGTAACTCAGCACTCCTAATAAAGAGAATTATTTGCCTCTGATTTGCATGGTTTTCCATTTTACACATCAGCCAAGCAGAAACAACTGGTTGCTAAGCAACAGCTTTTCCCTCAACACCCAGAAATAGAATATATAGAAGGCCAATTTTTAAAACTATAATATACATATATATGAAGTTATAGAGAGACCCAGCCCCATAGCTTAGCTATTTGTCCAGAATTCTTATTATGAATATTGAATTCATGATAACAATTTGTGAATTCGGAATATATTTGATGTATGAATTCTTAGGTAACTATATCATCTTATATTTTCTTCCACTATCTTCCTCATTACTGAAAAATCAGGGAGTAATATAGAAGTCAGGCTTTTAAAGCAAATCTCTTTTGAAAAACTGTAAACTGTATAGTTAGGTTTTGTTGGACCAAGTCTTTCCTAAAGTAGTATTAACATTCCTTCTTAAAGAGTCTATTTAGTGATTTTTTAAAAATGTACTTAATACACACGCACAAAAGGAATAGAAGACAAACCCTGTTTTTCTCAGCAGCTAGAGTGAGATGTCACCTTAAGGAGAGCTCACTTGTTCAGAAAGAGTTTTGATTGGTCTGCTTAGAGAGTCTGACCTGACAAGGATTTGTGCATCTGCAGGCTAGCTACATACACAGGAATTTTGGAGAAAATGTAAGATTTTTTAAAGTTGGAGGAAGACCGAAAGAGAGAGACACACACACAAACACACACACAGTAACTGACTGCAGAGAAGAGATGTCCAGTGGGTATTTGGAGGGGAAATGTTGTAAGTGATACAGAACTTTTCCTCAGCTGCCTCTATGAATTCTTCAATAAATTCCATATTTCTCACTAAAGAAATACATGATGAATTATTTTCACTTAGAGCACTTGATAACAAACATTCTTTAAAGTCATTTTACCCTCCCTTCGCACTGTCATTTAAATTTCTAAAGTGGTATATATTGATAAAAAACTATGTTGTGATAGCCTTTTATCAAAGTTTCCAAAACTTTGATAGCTTTTTGTGGTAGCTTTTTATAAATTTCCAAAAGGAAACTTATAAGTTTCTTTTATCCTCACTTTTGGGCCCAGTGTAGAAGAGGTGAAACGTTTACCAGCAATACAAGCAGAAATGATTTTCTCCTTCAATTACTGCCCCCAAGAATGTAGATAAGGTATTCAAAGTAAAGAAAAACACAAATCTGACCAGAATGAGACCACTGAAAATTTTGCTGAATAAAATCAATTTAGGAAAGAAAGAAAAGCCCTAATGTATTGGTTGATCCCTTTGTTAAAATTTTTCTTGTTCATTCAATCATTCATTCTGTGTGAGGACACTACTCTGGATGCTAGAGACACAGAAATGAAAAACGCACACACTTGATGCCCACACTCAAGAAGAAAAAGCAGATGCATAAACCTGAAATTGCAGTTTATTGTGAAAGCCTCATGCAGGTAGGAAGTAGGAAGAGGGCAGTGGGAACCCAAGGGAGGGACTGACCATCTAGGAAATTAAGAAGCAGGAAGTCTTCTATAAAAGGGTACGTTGAAGCTGGGTCTTGAATGAAGCATGAGTATGAATTTGCCAGAAAGAAAAGAAGTTTACGTTCCTGTTAACAGTATGTGCAAAGTCCCAGGAAGATAAAAGGCCGTGGTATATACGAGGTCAGTTACAACTCCTTGAACTGCAGATTAGGCCAGGGACATAGGATGGGGCTAGTGTTTAAGGATTTTATTTACTATAGTAGAGAATTTGGACTTTATCCTGAGGGCAACCAGGAGCTGATAAAGATGCTAGAAGACAAGGAAGCATGTGAACATTATAAGTCATGGCAATATAAAAATAAAAACATAACCAAGGAATCTCAGAAGAAGAGAGTGGAACAACAGATAACATGTACTAATTTACTGAATTTTCCAAGCAAGGACTCAATAGGTACATCTAAAAATCAGTTAGAAAATAGAGGCCATCTATATTATCCAAAGTCATAAAAGGCAGCCACGAGAAGAACTGAATACACAAGAACTAACAAATATCAGGAGGTAAAAGACAGTAATGTAGGAAGAATTTTCTGTGAGAATGCTTCCCATCCTTTACAGTGAGGAGTCAGTAGATATTGCTCAGAGTTGATAAATCAAGGATAAGAAATTACCAGAGGAACTTAAAATTGTTGCCTCTACAAAAGGAAACTTGGTTCAAAGGCGTACCTGGAGAAGAGACATTTATTTTCATTGACTATGCTTTTATACTTCTTATACTATTTCAATGTCTGTTTTTCTTCTATACTCTTTTTAAATTATTTATGCTTGAGAGAGAGGCATGGGGAGGGAAACAGGAAGAGGAGAGAGAGAAAAAAAGAGAGAGAGAGATTAGAAAAAGGATACCGCTTGGTAGAAATCTTGACATTGCTCAAGCATCGTTGATGTACAGCTCCTACCCAACCCCCTACCTAGAGCAGTCCCATCAAACACTTAGACAGACCTCTTACGTTGAGTCATTGTTCATGGTTTAACTGAGTCTTTGAATAAAAGCAAATGGGAATTAGCCTAAAAGGAAATATATGTAGAATGTGATCTGTAAAATTAAGATAGCACCAAATACATAACACTAAGGAGTTCTGCCTTCTTTGAAGCAGAATTAGTAGAGTTACCAAAGTTACATTTTAGTTCCTAGCTTCACAAATAAAATTGCTTAACATATCACGTTAAGTACATAAGTGCCATATTTTCGCAACTACAAACTGAGATGTGAAATCTGACGATGAGTTTTTTTTCAGAGCTATGAATATATTATAGAAAATGTCTTTTAGAAGTATAATGTTAAAAAAACCAGTTAATTATTGAATAAATCACCTCGATTAAAAAATATTAATATTATTGGCTAGGTATGGTGGCTGTAATCCCAGCACTTTGGGAGGCCGAAGTGGAAGGATCGCTTGAGGCCAGGTGTTCTAGACCAGCCTGGGCAACAAAACAAGACCCCAAATCTAAAAAATACTTTAAAAATTAGCCAGGCATGATGGTGAGCACCTACAGTCCTAGGCATTCAGGAGGCTGAAGCAGGAGGATCTCGAGCCCAGTTTGAGGTTGCAGTGGTAGTTATGATTATGTCAATGCACTCCAACCTGGGTGACAGAGGGAGACCCTGTCTCAAAAAAAAATAATAACAATAATAAATGTGTGTGTACATATATATATATATAATTATATAAAAAAGACCATCCACAACATCTCCAAATGTCCTATATGAAAATACTTTGTTGGTTTTGATGCCTGGAATTCCCTATATTTGGTGCAAAAGGCAAAAAGAGCACAGATGATCTTTCTTTCTCTTTCATCACTTTCTGTAACAGCATATTTATTACCATATAACCTTCACAATGAAGCCTCTTACCTCCTCTCTGAGGAGTAAGTAAGGATGTTTATTACTCTTCTAGGTTCGGTCAGCCTTCACCTACTTAATGAGAAACATAGCCTTTAACCCATGGAGTAATGATAAAATATAGACTCTTAAAGACTTCAATGAGCTTAAAATAATTAGTACTAGTGTTGCTTCCCTACTTTAGATACAGAAAACCTAAGGAACTAGAAATTTAAAGTCTTTAATCATAAGTTAATTAAGGAAAGACTATTAGTCATACTGTAGGTGCTAAATTAACAACTGTTTTTTATTTCTTCATTGTTTTTCATGTATATTGGAGAAGGTTCAAGCATTATTAAAACTATCTTAATGTTTAGAATGAAAAAGTGTCATGGGGGTCTTGACCTTCTCTTGGAAATAACATCTTTGTTTTGTGACAAAATTCAAGCTAAATTTTTTAAAGCCATATTTTAAAAAATCAACAACGTGCTGGAAGATTATGCTGAAAAGCAAAGAGCCAATATCCCTAAAAAGAAAAGATTCATGCCATCATTTTTCAGACAAAAGAGTGACATCAATTACACCAAATGCAAAACAATTTTCAAGTATTTCTCATGGTACGATCGTCTACACAAAACATCATGACATGACCAATAAGCCCTTCCTCTTCTCATGCAAAAACATATACATATATTTATGGGGCCATATTCTACAATATTCAAAAGTATACGGGCTGACTGTGAGACCTGGGTTGAAAGCTCAGCTCTGACACTAACTGGGTGACCTCGGACCAGTTATCTGATCTAAGTCTTGGTTTCCTAATAGTGCCTATTTCTCAGAGTTGTGGCAAGGCGTAAGTGGAAGAATGGATGTAAAGTACTTAGCACCATGGATGGCACAGTGTTAGCTTTTGTTCTAAGTAACTTTTTAATTATTTGTCTTAACAGAAATATTTTCTATTTTAAAAAGTACATTTAACACAAATATCGCACGCTGGTGGTTAACTTTTAATAAGTAGAAAATCAGAATTTTGCTTAGTTACATGCCATGGATCCAACAGAGCACATCCAGGCAGTAACGATTTAGAACTCACAAGGGAGGTTATGACATCACCCAGCCCTTCACCCATCCTGATGATGGCAGTGCTGTCATTGTCAGGAGCCACCTGCTTCCAGAGGGAACCTCTTCCAAGGAATGCTCTTTCATTGAGAAGCTGTTTTCTCACCAGCAAGAAATGATTTTGTTATCATCTATTGGAATGAGAAGAGTGCTTATGTGGTCAAGGATAATGCCTAGAAAACACTCTCTTTATAAATCCAAATGCCATCAGGATTTTCCTTTGACATTTCTATCTTAACACATTGGTAATTCGAGCATCAATCTCTGGACAGAGAATGGAGGTGGTGTGGTAGATGTATGGAAAATACACACAGACACACACACACACACACACACACACTGAGAATATATGTAGCCCAGAAAGACTAAAATATTTTCTATCTGGCCTTTTACAGAAAGAGTTTGTCAACCCCTGCTTTCGAGGCTAAATACTAAACTGTGAGAGCCTCTGCCTTAAGGATTGCAAACTTGTAAGCAATCAAATCAAAACCTTGCTTTCTGCATAGCTAGTGATGTGAGTAAGTTCTTCTAGACATGGGTCTGGGATAATGAATAGAAAAGGACGTTTTCCTTCTTGCATTGATTTACTTGAATTATTATAGATGAAACAATCGGTTTTGTAGCACAGAGATGTCCTTCAATTGGAATCAGGCATCGTTTGTTCTATTGCTGGGATTGGAACTGAGAACAGGAACAGGAACTTTCCTAAAGCCAATAGTCCTCTGGATCATGCAGCACAGAGATTTACCACCCAGCAATAATAGCCCAGCCAGAAAAACACCTCAAAAGCTCTGAAGACTGGGAGTTTTTCCATGCTTTTGGCACCAAAATTCATTTTTGTAGAAAAAACCTGAATGCAATTGCTATTTGCTGCCTTTATCCCACCCAGCGTAGCTATTCACGCTTTCCTCTGCAGAGTGGATTATGGGGCACTGTCCCAGAGTGTGCTGAGTGTGTGACGAATGAGTAGTCACATCTGCCTTCTCATCTGAATTCTGAACACAGCTAGTCCAAAAGGTTTCCAGTAAGAATCGTAGACCTGCATTCCATTGGATTATGATTACGGCAAAGGGGGTACCATGCAAGTGCCACTACTGTGAAACCAGCAAATTCTTTTTTCCACAACACTCCCACATAATACCCCCTTCATTTTTTTGTGTTTGCAAACAGTATAAGCCTAAGTAAACAAATGAACACATTGTCCTAATAGGTTTCTCTTTTAAGAGGGATTGTGTACAATGCAGCAACATCAGGGTTACAAACACCACGAATATAAACATAAGTATATTTAACGCTACACACACCCTTCTCTTTCCATTGTTACCACTTCCAATTTCAATGCATGTACTTCAAAAAATCATTTTTTGAGACTCCATTGTGTGCCAGGCACTAAGGTGAATACATTGGTGAACACAGATTTTCCCTGGTAAGAAAACAATGATTTGAAAGTAGATATATAAGATTCATCTATTTACATATTTGGTTATTTAACAAATAAATTTACCGAGTACCTTCTACAAACCAAGCACTATTCTGGCGGCTGGGGATTTAGCAGCGAATAAAGCAGAGAAAAATCTTTATCATCGCAAAGTTTCCATCCTAGTGGAGGGAGATAGATAACAAGCAAAATAAATAAGTAAAATAAATTAATTAATATAAAGCAAAGAAGAAAACAGGAAGAGTCAGAGTGGGGGATACAATTTTAAATAGGGCAATCAGAGAAGGCCTCCCTGACAAGATGACGTTTGAGAGAATGGATAGAAATCAGAGAGTCATGTAAATATGGGAGAGGCCTCCAGGCAGAGGGAACAGCAAGGGTCTTGATTTTTTATTTATTCATTTATCTATTTTTTTTTGAGACAGAATCTCGCTCTGTTGCCCTGGCTAGAGTGAATGCCGTGGCATTAGCCTAGCTCACAGCAACCTCACACTCCTGGGCTCAAGCGATCCTCTTGCCTCAGCCTCCCGAGTAGCTGGGACTACAGGCATGCGCCACCATGCCCGGCTAATTTTTTCTATATATTTTTAGTTTTCCAGCAATTTCTTTCTATTTTTAGTAGAGACGGGGTCTCGCTCTTGCTCAGGCTGGTCTCGAACTCCTGAGCTCAAACGATCCACCATGCCTGGCCAGGGGTCTTGAGGTAGGAGGGTGCCTGGCCACCCTGGAGGAATAAAAGGAAGCCAGTGTGGCTGGAGAAAAGTAAAAAAAAAGAGAAAAAGTACTAGAAGACACAATCGATGAGATAGCAGGGGCTCACATAGGACCCTGTAGGCCGCTGTAAGGACTGATTTTGCTCTGAATGAAATGGAGAGCCTCTCAAGGATTTTGAGCACTTGAGTGACTGCCATTTTAGAAGTGTCTTTCTGCTACGAAAGCACTGAGTATGGAAGAACATCGGTAAACGGATTCCTCTGGGCTCAGAGGTCAGTGAGGCCTCCTTGAAGAAACGCCATTTAGGCCTGAAGAGCTTAATCACTGTGGGCAATCAGCTCTGAAGAAAAGGAAGAAGTCCTCTCCAGACAAGAGGACTAGCTCACGGAAGGGAGAACGGAGCAAGTGGGAGGCTTTTAGAGCTACAATAAGATCTTGTACTTGATCTAAGGATAATGAGCATAAAAATTACTGAAGGGTTTTAACTACAAGAATGATGTGATCTGCCCAAGGTTTTATAGAGACGATTCTGGTTGTTACTTATAAAGTGGGATGGGCAGTGTTTTTAAACTGCCGGTCGTAACTCATCAACTCAAGAGGTTACCAACTAGCTTTTTGTTGTAGTTTTTAAATGAAGCAGAATAGAAAACGTCAGAATACCCCACAGGTTGTAAGGGTAAGCATAGCTGCAGGAAACTTGGTTCTGTGCACACTCTTTATGTCCGAAGTTTGAAAGTCACTTGATTGGAAGGAAGGACACGTAAAAGCGGGGAGGGCGGAAGAAACGCTGCGCTGTAATCCAGTGAAGGCATCGCTGGCTGCTGAGACTAAATAGGGGAGGGAACAAAGGGCCCAGGGAAACTTTCGGAGACCCGCTAATGGAAATGGGGCACGGGGAGTGGCCAGGGCAGTTTCAAGAACTGGATGGATCTTGGCAACATCACTGAAACCGAGAGGATGGACGGGGGAGATGGTAAGTTAGGTTTTCAACATGTCGCCTGCAAGGTTTCACAAAATGAGGCTGGATGCTGAGAGGTGGAAGTGGTCGGCACTAACTGTGAAAAACGTCTTTGAAGGATTCCATGACAAGTCATTCCATGATAGGTGATTATATAATCATCCTATGTACTATTTGGGGACAAACTTATATTTGAAAAATGGTTCTTTATCTGGAATTCACATTTAACAGGGCATCCCTTTATCTGGCAATCTTAATAAGTGTTGAAGTCCCCTGAGAACAGAGGCAGACACACCGGTTAGGACACAATGACAACGATCCAGGTAAGAGGTAAGAGAGCACTAAAACTAGTGTTTCCTACGGGATTCCTTCCATGACGACAAGTGCAAATTCCGAAACGTAAGTTTGAATCATTAACCTTTGAGTTAATTCTAAGCACAATGACATCCCACAGAGGACCTCTCCGTCAGGATCAGGATGTGTACCTGGCATCCTGGAGCCCGTGGCTGGCTCCCGCTATGTGGCTCAGGCTCCCACGGGCCCCGCTGCCTACCACGCTCCACTGGCGGCTGCGGTATCTCACAGAACACGCAGCCCTAGCGAGCACGTTGAGAGTTAACACCCAGTCTGGCTGTCCTACAGGGACTTATCTGTGGGAAGAAAGTTTTGTTTACATTTTTCACTTCAGCAGAATTTGTCTACAGGGCTGAACTTGACAGAAAAACAAAAACTGAATGGTCCTATTGTTGACAGAACTTTCCTTCAGGAAGATGTTGAAACCGCACACATTTTTGATACATAGACCTGTGATTTTAGTAATTTGGCTTAACAAAAAAAACCACTGAAAAACAAAATGAAAATAAGTGAAATATATCAAAACTACTTCAAAATACATAATATTTTCTTCTTTCAGGGCCGCTGTGCTCCTACTCCCCTGAAGTTTCCTATAATACACACTATAAATGGAATTCCATGGCCTTGATGTATCAGCAAATACCGAAGACCTCATTGTCCCTGGGCTGGGACTCCAGATGGCTCCCAGGAAAGAGCAAACAATTGTGCACCCAGGCACATGTTCCCAAAGTGGACGGGCAGGTCCCACAATGAAAGCTTCTTGGTTTCTGCAGGCCCAAGTCCCATGAGCAGAAATGTCTCTAATGGCAAAAGAATTTTTTAAAACCTGTAAAGAGATGTGTAATAGAAACAGGATTAAAGAAACATGAGTGACATCTGCCATTTAATCACATGACATCTTCAACACTCAGATTCAAACGTCACTTTAATGAGGGCAGTCATGCTAGTCTCTGTTCTGTCAGCCAATGTGATTTACCAAAAGAAGCAAGAAGAAGAGTCCAACATAGCCAGTTAAAGGGTATGCTGCAAGTATTCAAAGTTTTTATTTTTAAGCATGTCATAGGCAGCTCGGTAACCAATGGCAGCCATTTCAATTCTTTCATTCATTCGATAAATATTTATTAAGAGCCAAGAAAGTGCCAGACACTGTGCTGGGCTCTGCGCTTTAAGAATAGAAAAGGCCATTCATATTATTGGGGCATAGAAAACGATTCCCCAAAATAGGGTGCTTTGGCATGCTGAGTGCTTTGAAAATCGAAAGGTCTCAGAACCAAGGTCTCTCTGATCTTCTTTCTCAAAGCACCAGGAGGTACTCCCAGTGGAAAAAAGAAAGACAATTGTCTTAACACCCTCTCCCTAGGAATCTCATCACATAACCAGGAAAGATCAACCTCAACCATCAGAAAAGAGATGAGACTGAGCATTGTCACTGGACCCAGGAAGACTTTTCATTTATTCTTCTGAGGGCAGCTTGGAGAGATTATCCAGGAGACTTCATCTGCATAATAAGATCATCTTTGCCCCTGTGCAGTTCTGCCTGTCACCTTCTCATACCCTGTCCCATCCAGCTTCCAAAGAGAATCACTTACAACACAATGTCTGCCTATGAAGAGAGTATGTGAGCCTCAACCAACCGAGTGTTTTACTTTGTGTATGGCTTCTGTGTTTATGCATGTTAAATAAATTTTGCATGCCCCTTTTCCTATTAATCTGCCTCTTGTTAGTTCATTTTCAGCAAATCTTCAGCGGGCAGAGAGGAATTTTTCTCTCTGCCCCTGCAATATGTAAACTGGAAGAAGTATACTGCAGAAAACCATGCTTTAAGAAAGTAGCCCTAGATGCTGTTAAAATTTATGGGAGATCATAGTTTTGGACTGAGCTTCTGCACTAGGTCCCCAACAGACCAAACCAAAATGGAGTCACTCATGCGGAAGCTCCATGCCACCAAACTAAAACTAAGTTGTTTATCTGACCTTCAGAGAACTAGAGAGAGAGAGAGAGAGAGAGAGAGAGAGAGAGAGAGAGAGAGAGAGAGAATAGTCAAACCCCCAAACAGACCAGTTTTTTAAGCCAGCATGATAAGGAAATCTCCTGTTTTAACTCTTATAAAAAAATAACTTGAAGTGATCTAATGTTAACTGATGAGTCCAAGTTTTTTTACTATGCTGTTTCCTTGTTCCTGCTCAAGCTACCTTATAAAAACTGGTTGTTCTGCCTTGCCTAGCTTACTTAGCACCTTTCTATTTTTAGATAAGACGCCACCTGATTTATGAATTGCAAATAAAAGCCAATTTGATCCTTCAACTAAATTTGTTGAAATGTTGTCTTTTGACGATGCTATCTTAAAGTTGGTATTCAGGCCATTGAACTGTACATTTTAGAAGAGTTAATCCTATGTGAGTTATATTTCAATTTTTAAAAAGTGGTAAAAAATAAAACCAGGTGCAGTGGCACACACCTGTAAGCCATCTACTCAGGAGGCTGAGGCAGGAGGATCACTTGAGTGCACGAGTTCGAAGTTATAATGTACCATGAATAGCCACTGCACTCCAGCCTGGGCAACATAGTAAGACCCTGTCTCTAAAAAAAATAAACAGTTCAAAGTAGAAAAAAAGTAGGGAGTTATAATTAGATACTATTCCTTTGTTTTATCCAGTGGATAGAGGCAGTAAAACTAATAATTTTTAATTAACAAAAAAACCCTAGAGATTATCATGCTAACCTAAGATACTATCAAAAAACAAACAGTACAGTTAAAAATTTTTAAAGACAAAAAAATGAGTGTCTTAATTTCAACGTAAAAACTAATTTCTGACTGCGTAGGAAAAGCAAGTAAAATGACTGATAATCAGTAAGAGAACAAAAAAGCAAGAGGGAAGGAGATTCTCTAAAACGAAGTGTTTCTGGATTCTTAGCCAGCTATTTTAAAAGGGAAATGTTTTTCAAAATACTTAGGAGTAATT
>RJWJ010033282.1:0-17990 GCA_004363605.1 Indri indri | reverse complement strand
AAGTAACTGGAAGATATAAACATTCTTCAAGGTTTTTAAGCTGATCATGTATTTCCTTTGGCAGAGCTTTTCCTTTTGTGCCTCACATGTGCTCTTCTAATTTTATATAGTGTTAAATAAATAGTACAGGTAAAAAGACAGAACCTAAATAAATTAGGCAACATGAATACAAAGTATACTTTTGCAAGCATGGAATCCTGCATGCTGTGAATAGTTGAACTCATGCGCTCTTAAAAGATAGATAGCTTTTTCTTCCGATTCTACTATATTCCATGCTTTAGCAATTTGTTCTTTCTATTCTGTCACACTAGCGTGATAGGAAAATGTTAGCAAATTAAAGCCTCTTGATATGTTAATAAATTACTCGTGCGTTGTTCCCATGCTTCATTGAATTTCTTAATAGGAACTTTTTACAAATGGGCTAGAAACCTAAGACCATCCTGTATAAAAATCATTAATAAACAAGATTTTAATGTATGAAAATATATCTTATTATACGCCTAATGGGAAAATGACATTTGAAGTATAACAATGTAATTGGTAGGAAAAACTACTGTAGTGCAATATTATTGCGTTGAAGAGATGTCCACTACATAGCACATGAAATTCTTATAAGTAGTACCGCAAATGAAGTTGTTAATGGAGAGTTTGTTACTCTTTTGAAGCTCAAAGAAGAATTGAAATACTTGAATAATACTATTAACCAGGAACATTCTAAAAGATCTCTAACTACAGAAGTAATTGTTTCTAGAACAAAGACTGGGAGTCCTGATCCAAGTAATAAATTCCTAGCAATAAATAATTCTAGAATTTGTTTCAGTAAACATTGGTGCCCCAAATAATTTTTATATTCTTCACTGTATAAAAAAATTAAGAAGCTGTGAAATGTACAATCCTAAAAAAATTGGATATTTCTTGTATTTCTTTGTACCACCACATTACACTGGCTTCATGAAATTCTTTTGTTGTATCAGTTAGGAAACTTTTGAATGAACGTTTCAGAAAACCCAGCTCAGATTGGCTTGAACAATACATCAATGTTGTTGGTTCTTATAACTGAAAACTTCAGAGGAAGGTTTGGTTGTCAGCAAGATTTGCTCAGTGGTTCAGATAATACCACCAAGGGCTTTGTGCTTTCCATTGCTCTGCTCTGCCTTCAGCCACTATGGGTACACACTCACCTTCCACTGGATGGCCTCCAGTAGCTCCAAGCAATCCCCTGTAGTAGCAAATTGGGGCCACACTGCCAGACCTCATATCCTATCAGTCAAAGGGAAAGAGAGAATCTTGCAAGGTAGCTCCCATGGAAGACAACAAAACTTTTCTTCCTCAGAAATCACAGAAAATGTCTCATGTCTCATCAGTGCTGCTTAAGAGAGATGAGATATGCTACTTGGAGACAGAATTAGCCAATTATTTCCCGTGCCTGGAACTAGAGAGAGAGCCAGGATCATACAAGATACCTGCCCAAGAATGGTGGGTGATAGTTCAGAAGAAATTTGGATTCCTGTTCCCAAAGGAAAGGGGACTCATTGGTGGGGCTTGGTGGTGGGCAAAGTTTTATTATAAAGTGTCAAAGACAATGTCTCTGATGGTTTCTTTATGATTTTCATAATGAAGAGAATAACAAATGAATTACAGATTTATACACATACAGCTACTACATAAAAGGAACTTTGCAAGGTGCTAAGAAAACTTTACGGTATAGTCTTAACTTTCAAGGGATGTTCATCGTTTATGAGGAAAAAAATATAAGGCAGCGGATTGCTTGTTGCTTCTATATGATTATAATATATGGACATTAACTGGAGTCAAAGATAAATTTGCCATAAAGCTAATGAAGATTAAGCTTTAATGCCCCTCAATTTTCAGGGACATATTGCTTGCTATTCCTTGCCCCTAATTTCATGTTCATTTTTTTAAAAGAGCCCTCTCCTACAAATTATGTAAGTTTCAAGTCTCACAAAACGGATTCACCCTCAGGGCAAAGGAAGGATCTGCCTCATTAGTAAATGTGGATACTTCATGGAAGAGGCAAATGAGAGGGGTACATAGGGGTTTTAAACATCTAGGTACACCAGGTGATGTATCTTCCCATATCTGATCAGGACATAATTCACCAATTACATGTACTTCTTAAATACTTACCCAAAACATCCTGAGAGTATTGATAAAACAGTGGTTTTCTGTTTCATTGTTCAGCAGTGTCTAATACATAACACATGCAGGTTAAAAAAATTATTTTACTATTTTTATAGGATTGTGCAGATAAGAACAAAAAATGAGAAACAAATAAATAAAAGTAAGGTCTCTACATGGGACATACTTTCCCTGGGGCTTCAATGACATGGGCAGGATGAGGATGTGAGCTGGAGATGGCTTTCTTGCTCTTGCCAAAGTCCGTGCTACAGCCAATTCTACGACAGTCAGTTCGCACTGACATAGGAAGTTGAATCCTTGGAGTTTCTGTGCTCCTTACTGGATGCTAGGAAAGGCTAATCCTGGAATTACCAAACCTTTGCTATTTTTCTTTATTTGTGTCAGTAGTAAAATTGAGACAGAAAAAAATTGAGAGGTCATAACTGGAACATGGAAAGATTGCAGACTTTAGCTCAAATGTTTCTCTGTCACATATTGTACAAACTTAGGGTGCTTTCTAAGCACTTTGAACTTCTGTTTTCTCTTCTTTAAAATGAACACAATAATACCTACTTAATAGGGTTGTTGAAAGAATTAAACACACTAAAGTAGTTAGGACACCTAGTGTAATGCCTGACACACAGTGGTATTCAGTGAGTGGCAGCTACAAAGCAAATTTCTATCATTACCAGTTGAAGGTTCACTATCTTTGATATGATTAAAAAATCTTGTGAAAGATTTTTTTATTCAACTGATTTATGTTTTATTCTAATAAAATAAAAGTAGTACCATTTAACAAAATATTTTTCATGCAATAAATGACTTTATCATCTCTTTAAATTATCAGATTATCAAAACTGTAAACATCAAAACACTGAAGTTAAATTAAATGTTTATTGAAACTTTAGATTCACATTTATTTAGATTGAAATATTTTATATTTATAATACTTACTCTTTCTTTTGTCCACTTAATCGAACAGTTGAAGAGCACAAGCACAAGAAATTTCCTTATCGGTAAGGTTTATTAGACTTCTCATTTGGTTAGACATCACAGGTTCAAGTTTCATTTGTTACATGTACAGGATATAGGCTATGTTCATTGTTTGACATGATGGATAGTAAATGAAACGATCTGTCATTGATCTATCTTTTTAACACCAAGGAACAGTGAGTGTAGAGATTTTTCCCCCCAGTTCCTACAGATACAGGTATTCCTTGTGGTGAATTTTATCTTAAAACATGATCTATGCTAGTGCTTCAGTTATTTACATATACCCATATGAACTTGACTCTTAAATTATAGTTGGTTACGTGACTTTGACGTGAAGCACAGTCAGTGCTCATTAAAGTGTAAATAGAATTTTCCTCCTTCCCAGTCATGCCCTCTGATAAGTGAAATAGTTTCATCACAAAACCAAGTGCTACTAGTATTGACATGAGCATAAGACATCACACACACACACACCCATTCATCAAGTGGAAAAAATATATTTTGTTAACACAGGAGTTGTTTGACTGACAGATGATGATAAGCATATAACCATTTTCCCAAATTATTATGCCACTTAAAAAAAGGAAGTGATAATGCCTTGAGGCTTTGAAATGTGTTAATGCAAAAGAATGCACTGAAGTGTGAATACTACTCAACTATCCACCCTTGATACTGCCAAATGTCTACACACCTCATAGAAAAGAATTTACGTTGTTAAGATGGAGAATGCGCGACTCAGTGATCTAGAGCAAGTTTCTATAGTTATTTCATCTTTCTTTTTCACCATAGCTTAACAATATCTAAAATGAAACTAGTTCCATTTACTTTAGTGTAATCTACCTAATGCTTAATTTTTAACCACAAAATATGAGGTATGGGCAAAACTACTAAGTGTATTAGTAGCTGACTGTGATGATATAAAACTTGCTGAAAGATAAAAGCATGAATGTGTAAACTTAATTATATACCATCTACCAAAACCCTACTGCTAAATTTGAAATGTTTGTCTAAATATATGTTGAAAGCCACCTTAACATGTAACTCACAGTGTGTGGAAAGTTGTTTTCATTGGCCAGGTGCGGTGGCTCACGCCCATAATCCTAGCTCTCAGGGAGGCGGGAGGACAGCTGGAGCTCAGGAGTTCAACACCAGCCTGAGAGACAGCGACACCCCATCTCTTCCTTCCGAATAAAAAAAAAAGAGAGAGAGAAAGTTGTTTTCATTAAGCTTGCTTATGTCACAGTGCTGAAGGAGAATGACATGACTATTTTAAGGACAAATATTTATTGGCAGTATTTGGATACTGTTTTAAACTCATGGGATAATTATTTATTTAAATTAATAATTTTATTCACTCACTCATTCTTGTATTACACAAGCATTTATTGCCTACTTAGTCTGTACCAGGAGCATTTTCCAGTGTGAGCTCCTAGAAGAACACTCCTATAGAAAGGAAGAGAGCCTGCGCTGTGCACTTTACTTCACCAGCCACATGTCACAACTGTACCTAAAGTACAGCATTATCGTGCAAAACTGGGCCAAGCACAGTCTCCTTAGCCTTTGCTTTCTTCTGAAACAGAATATTAAATGGAAGTGATCTTGAAACTAATTTGTAGCTGCATCATTATCCTTCTACTTAATACTGAGAAAACTTCTAGAACTGACACATGAATTTTTTTAAGATACTCCATTGTTTTAGGTAAAAATGTTTGCTTTTCACTAAAATATTTAAAACTAATTTTCTTAGGAATTAGTCTCAGATTAATTTGATAACGATAACAGTCAACATTACGCCTGCACTTACTATATGCCAGGCATTGTGCTAAGCATGGATTTTCTTGTCTTACCTTCACAGCTCTGTGATGAATTGCGCTGGTTATATAGATTGTATCCTCTTTCATTTGTTACCTATATTTCTCCACGTAGGTAGGATATTCTCAAAAATAAATAAATAAATAAATAACACTGGGCATGATGGCTCATGGCAGTAATCCCAAACACTTTGTGAGGACAAGGCAGGAGAATTGCCTGATGCCAAGAGTTTGAGACCAGCCCAAGCAACATAGTGAGACCCTGCCTATACAAAAATTAAAAAAATTAGCTGGGCATGGTGGCATGCACCTATAATCTAACCTACTCTACTTGGGTGGCTGAGGCAGGAGGATTACTTGAGCCTAGGAGTTTGAGGTTGCTGTGAGCTATGATGATGCCACTGCACTCCAGCCTAGAGCAACACAACAGAGGGAAACACTGTCTTAACGATAAATAAATAAATAAAAATTTTATTTTTATTTATTTTATTTTATTTTATTACTCCTGGCTGGTGCTGTGACTCAGGCTTATAATCCCAGCACTTTGGGAGGCTTAGATGGGAGGCTCACTTGAGGCCAGGAGTTCAAGACCGCTGTCTCTGCAAAAAAAAAAAAAAAAAAAAAATTAGCTAGGCATGTAGTTCCATCTACTCTGGAGACTGAGGAAGGAGGACCGCTTGAGCCCAGGAGTTTGAGGCTGCACCACTGCACTTCAGATTGGGTGGCAAACCGAGAGTATGTCTCATAAAACAAATAAAAAATAAGCCTAATGATTAATTTATCTTCTAGATGCCCTCCACCTTTCCTAAATGCCACAGCAATTTTCATATGCTACCAAAAAGAAAAAGAAAGCCCTCCCCAATACCCAACAGGAAAGAAATCTTATAAAATATCCTGCATGTTGGACAGTCAAGTCAGACATGAGCAGAGGAGGCAAAAGAAATGCAGTGAGTGAGCCATTCCATACCTCCAAAGCTTTCAGTCCTATGTGGGGCTAACATATCCATGAATGTGCTAGTAGATATTGCTAATCAAAATGCAACTTTGGGTCAAAAATTATCTTTCTTCATAATATACTCAATTCCACCCTATGAAAAAGTATAAAATGAAATTAATTATGGCCACCAAAATATAAATCTTAACACTTCCTTTTATTAATGCTTCATTACCTCAGGTTTCATTCCTTAACAATTTATTTGGAAATTGTATAGTGATTAGCTGAAGTTCATGTGATGACGAAAGGCCATATTAAGCAAATTAATAGTGCCTATAAAATTGCAAATGGGAAATTTAATCCACTTAAGAGAACACAATTTTCACACATTTTAGGGAACAGATTTTCAAATTAATCATTTAAAGCATTCTTATCTATTAGAATAACCCAAAACATAAGTACCATAGAAAAGACTTAGTTTAATTTGAAAGGTTTTGCTTTGGTTTTGCATTCTATTTTAATTGATTTTGACTTTTTATTATGAAAACTTTCAAACGTAAAGAAAAATACCAATAATAATTAATACCCATTTAATCAATACCTAGATGTTATAATTATTGACATTTTAGCATTCTTTTGTTTTGCTGAAGTATTTTAAAGTAAATTAAGTATATCATGCTTTACCCCTAAATACTCCAGTATGAAAAACATTTTCCTATATAATCAGGATACCATCATCACATCTAACAAAACTTACAATTCCCTAATGTTATCTAACACTGTGCCTATAATCAAGGTTTTCCAATTATCTCCCATGTGTCTTTAAAAATTGTTTTGTGCAAGCGAGGATTCAGGCAATGAGTACACAGTGCATCCGATTCTTCTGTCTTATGTGTCTTTTAGGCAAGAATAGCTCTCGACCACCCCCTTTTTTCAGGATACTGACTCACTGTAGAGAGCATGCCAGTTATCCTCTAGAATTTCACCTTCTGGATTTGTCTTTTTGCTCCTCATGTTGTCATTTCACTTGTTTTAACTAGTAAGTCTTTAATGTATCCTGATTCAAATATCAGTGAAGATTAATAATAGAAATTTATAATAGAAAATATTTGGTCAATAAAGCTTACTTGTCAAAATATAAAGTTACTGTAATTGATTAAAATTTATCAAAGTTAAAATGTTCACATTTGAAAGATATTTGTGGGTCATATAATTGAAAAATCCATCTAAAATTCTATGCATGGGATAAACAAAATTCTCGATTAAACAGTAAAAAGGAGTGTAAAGGGAAGACTAAAAGTATCCATCATTCCCATGCCTGGAGGCAACTATTGTTATAGTTTCATGTGTATTCTTCAAAACTGTTTTTTCTGAATATTTAAGCAAAAATATATTACATATATCATAAGATTTTTAGAGAAATTTTGATAATGCTATGTGATACTGTTTCTGCAACTGGCTTTTTTTAATCCTACTGCTACTAATGATAATTTAAATTACCTATAATCCATTCTCCACCAAACCATTGGAATTAATTTCCAAAAGTCTCACTGAGATTTTGTTTCTATCCCACTTAAAACCATTGAGTGACTTTCCACTGCACATACCTTAAAATGCATTTCATAGGCCTGGTCTGCAAAGCCGTATGAGGTGGCCCCTGCCTATTTTCCTCACCTCATCTCATAAACTCTTCCTCTTGTTGGCTGTGCTCTAGTCACACTATCTTTCTTTCTGTCCCTTTAACATGACATCCATGCCCCCTCGAGCCTTGGCACAGCTTTTCCTCTATCTTGAATTCTCTTATGCATGAATCTCGTATGACTGGTTCCTTCTCTTCATTCACGCTCAGCTCAGGGTATGACTGCAGAGATGTCTTCCCTGTCACGCAGTCACTGCAATCCTACTATTCTTTAATTATCAGTAGAGCACTTATAACTGATATTTTCTTACTTACCAAATTATTTATCTAGGTTTCATCTATCTCTGCCTCTACAGACAGACACGCACACACACATACACTCTTAAATGCACACGTACACACATAACATTTGAATGTAAGTTTTATGAGAACAGGGACCTTGTTTATCTTACTCTAGGGTCTAGAGTAATTTCTGACACATAGTAGGCACTCAGTATTTCTTGACTGAATTTATCTTGGAATCTTTTGAAATCAGCCTTTTTAAATTGCAGTGTGGGCATCTCATCATTTGTTTAACCAGTCCTTTATTGGACATTTAGACTACTTCCAGTTTTTTGTTTTGTTTGGCATTTCAAGCAATGCTGTGAGAAATATCCTTGTATCTCATTCTTTCCATATTATAATTCGTCAGAGAGGAATTACTAAATCAGAAGTATGTGTATTTTTTGAAAAATATTACCAATTTTCCCCACAAGTAATTCATACTGATTTATACTCTTACCAACAGTATTATGATATAGCGCGTTTTCCTACACCCTGGCCAGTGGTGAGTCTTATGAAACTTAATAATTTTTGACATTCTAGTCAATAAAAATAGTTTTGTTTGACATTTTAACAGTTGTGAGTATACTTATGACTTTTGGTTGCATGTAATAGAAAATCAATTTAAATTGGCTTTAATTTAAAATATAAAGTTTTTTGTTAGCCCAGATAACTGAGAAATCTAGGGATGGGTCAGTTTAGGAAACTGGATCCAAGTGCTCACCAGTGCTGTCAGGCAGGCCTCCACTTTGCTACATTGGTTTCATTCTCAAACAGGCCTCCCTGTGTTATAGCAGTGATGCCTTTGTGACCCGCTAGAAAAACAAAGAGATTCTTTCCCAGACAGTAGAAACAAAGTTACGCTGGATCAACCTGAAGCATGTGCCCATTTCTGCACTGACGGATGTGGATAGATTGGTTAACATATTATCCACATGGATAAATATGTTAATTAACAGGTCTGAATCATATGCCCACCCAGGGAGTTGGGTAATGAGGTCAGCCCACCTGTACCAGGTAGCTCAAAAGTGGGAAAGGAGTGGTTCACAAAGTAAGGAGGCATAATGAATGCTAAGCAGAAAAAAGAATAGATACCCGTTACCTTGTCAGAGCTGGTACTATTTTTTCCTACATATATTGGAAATTGGCATTCATTTTTCTGTGACTTGCCTATTCATATAATTAGCTCATTTATTTAATTAGGTTCATTAGCTTCTTATTGATTTGTAGGAGCTCATTTGTAAAGAAACCAGCCCTTTATCCTATGTGCTATAAATATTTTTCACAAAAATCTTTTGATTTTTGCCTAAAAATTTTATATAAAATTTCCACATGGAAATTTTATATAATAATATATAATTGGGTTAATCAGTCACCACTCATTTACCATGTATTGGTCATCTAAAAAGAGCCAGGTACCATATTAGGCGTGAGAATACAGAGATGCATAAGAGATAGGGAATACCCTTGAAGGGCTGGTCTACTGGGTACAAAAGGTTATAAACTTGCCTAACTGTTACCAGATGGTGTCCTGTAAGACTTCGCAGATTCCATTTGAACTGCTTCCAAAAGAATGAACTGAAGTTCCTTGGTCAGACAAGAAGCAAGGCAGGGAATTTATTTGAGCACAGAAGCGTCTGGAAGTGTGATTTTTACATTGTCATAGTAGAATTTTCAGAATGATGACATGTAGTTCATGACTGAAAAAACAAAAAAGGTAAGAATTCTTGAAGCCTTTTCTAAGGATTTTGAAGCCCTTGATTATTATAACGAAAGATAACAAGATAACTTGGATATGTTAGAGGCTCACATGTATTAACAGTGTTGAGATAACTAACAACTATTCTTAGAAGCCGGACAGATAATCAACTGTACCCAGATTCAAGCTGTATCTGTAGCACAGTTTCAGCTTGTTCTGTAAAATGTGTAGCCACTAACTAGCAACCTGATCTTGATTTGACTTTTCTGCAGTGTCCTCATGTATAACGTAAGAGAGTTGGTCTAGTAGACCTGTGTAAGGTTCCTTCTACTAATACTTCTGAGGATCTGTAATAGATGAGGAATTAAGTAGGCAGTTATGGAAGAAAACAATCACATCAAGATCAGAATTTCATATTTAGTAATGAAAAACAATGCAGTGATATGGAAAGTGGAGATCCAAGTTCCTGTTTTCCTTCTCAGGAAATTAGGCTCACAATGAATGCCTTGCCGACCTCAGAGACTTACGAAAATCAATCTAGAAAATAGACGTGTAGATGATACACTATACAAATATTTAGTATCATTAGCAGTGGTAGTAGCAGTAGTGAACCCCTGAACATTATATATATGCAAGTTGAGTATTCCTTATCTGAAATGCTTGGGATTAGAAGTGTTTCAGATTTTGGATTTCTTTGGATTTTGGAATATTTGCATACACATATAGGACCCAAGTCTGAGCACAGAATTCGTTTGCTTCATGGACACCTTATACACATAGTCTAAGGTAATTTTATACAGTATTTTTAATAATTTTACACATAAAACAAAGTTTGTGTTAAGTACTTATGTGTGGAATTTTCCACTGGTGACGTCGTGTTGGCACTCAAAAAGTTTTGGATTTTGGAGCATTTCAGGTTTCAAATTTTCAGATTAGGAATGCTCAACCTGTATATGAGTAGAATCCTGTTACCATTAATCCTGTTATCATGTGCATGATATATCAGAATTCAATATTATTAACATTGATTAGATCTCTGATTTCTCCTTGAAAAATCTTTTTATTCTTAAAAATTATAATCTACATTGATGACATTGACCATTCTGCAAATCAATCCACATCTATTTTTATGTATTCAAATCAATCTAGCTCTATGCTCCATCTTTTATGTTCTCTAAAAGCCTTTGTAATGTCTCATATAATACCATTTATCCAATAAGTATTTGTATTTATACAATTTGTATTGGTCATTTTTGCTTTTTAATTTATATATGGTATAAATGTTGTAAAAAAAGGATTTGATACAACTTGCAAGTTTTTATAAAACAGAAAAATATTGATCGATCAAGGCTATGAGAATAGAAAGGGAAAATAAGTAAATGAAGCCAAAAAAAAGTTAGCACTAGGAAATAAACACCGAAAGGATTCTAACCAGAATTTTTCAGTGTACAATCTAAGTAGCACTGATTCTATTGCGTGTTAACAGTTGTTGACAAAGACAACTGTTATGAAAACAAAAAGAAAGATGTAGTTCTGGTAAAAAAATAATAAAACAATGTAAAAGAAAACACTGGAGTAAACGAATTTAAGCAATTCTATTTATAATAGTTTTTCTCAGGGCATTTAGTAATGTAATAAGCATCCATCAGGATTTTTGTTTCATTTCATACGATGAAATCACAAAGTTTTTTTACAAAAACAAACCTTTTTGTGGCACTTAAGTCTGAGGCAAATTTCTCTCTTTGGTATTCAGAAAGGGGAAATTGGGCCAGGTGTGGTGGCTCACTCCTGTAATCCTAGCACTTTGGGAGGCTGAAGCAGGAGGATCACTTGAGGCCAAGAGTTCAAGAGCAGCCTGAGCAACATAGCAAAACCCCATGTCTACAAAAAAAAAGAAAAATTAGCCCGGCGTCATGGTGCGTGCCTGTACTCCTAGCTACTTGGGAGGCTGAAGCAGGTAGATCACTCCGGCCAAAGAGTCTGAGGTTGCAGTGAGCTGTGGTGATGACACTGCGCTCTAGCCCGGACAGCAGAACAAGATCCTATCTCAAAAAAAATAAAAAATAAAAAGTGGGGGTGGTGGATATTAAATGATAAGAGTAGAGAAAATCTGTAACATCATTTCTTCAGTAACTACAACAGTAGTGTTTCACGTACACATGCTAATGTTACACATAAAATTTTCAGTTTTAAAAAGTGAATTAGTGTAATAAAGTTTTGTGGAGATAGAAATTTTATTTTTGATCTTTGCATTGTTATCTGTTTGCATCATTTTCTGTTACAGTGTTCACTTGTAACATAAAATCTCACAGGGACAAAACAGCAATAAATATAAAACAAGTTTTAAACTTTGAGTTGAACTTTTTTATATGGTAACACCTAAAATGCACAGACCTGGCTATGTCTAAATGCCCACTGTTTGACAGATGAGGAAACTAGTTATTGATATAGTAACTATGATAAAAATTAGAAAAAAATGCAAAGTAAATTTGTAAATTTCATTAAATGTAGCCTTACCTTTTCACCGAAATGCTTGCCTTATTCATCTGCTAAATTCAAATGATATAGGTAGAAAGGTAGGTAATTGATTGATAGATGGAGAAATGTGATATAGTATAGATGTGATATCTGTTTGGATCTCATGAGTAAATATGTGATCTATGACAAAATTCTCATTTCCCAAGCATTTTGAAGCTTTTTTCTTTTAAATGATTTATTGCTTTTTGACTATTTGGATCAAAATGATAGGAAAGAGTAAATACAAACCAAATCATTTACGTTATGCATCATAAAGTTCGTTTCTAACTATGATAGGTAGAAATTCAAAATTAGAAATATATTTTAAGAAATTGCTAATGGAGACATATATAGTCTTTAATATTGTACAGCTGTTTCCTACAAAGTATTATTCTGTAAAACACTCCAGTAAAATGACTTTGATGAAACTTGAGTAAAATAAAAAATGTAAATATTTATTTTATCCCTTTTTCAGTAGTGTAGGAGCAGGCTGGAAAAAATTAGAGGAAAGACCATGCCCTTTTTCAAGAATGTTTTGTGAGGTCTCACAGAACAAGGGACATCAGATAAGGTGGATTCTTAGGGATTATGCAGATCTTTTATGCATGTGAAGGTTCTGTTAGCTTATTCACAGCATAGCAAAGTATTAAACATTTTAAATGCTTTGAAAAATATAGTTATAGAGTTAGAAAAATATATCTGCACAGTAAAGTATAAAATATGTAGGCAATTTTAAATTGAAAACTCATTATTTCAATTCAGTAGCAACTTATATTCATTCCACTTTATAGTAACTACCCTTCTACTAAAAAAGTAGTGATTTTTTAAAAAAATATTATTTTTTAAACTTTTATTTCATGTTTTAAATATTATTAATGTTTTATGTAATGTTTTATGTAATTTCATGACCTTTTTAACATCTGTCTAAAAAGAGTTGAGAGATAACCAATGAAATTTAACACAGAATAAAGTTTAAGCCTTAGAACATTTAAAAAATATATTTAAGCCAAAGTTTTATACTTTTTTTGTTTTAAAAAATGAAGCAAAAAAATTAGGAACCTTAACATATTAACACTCTTGTGCACAAGAAATATACCTTTTAAAAAGTAAATAATTAAATTCTTTAGTTTTTGTTAAGTCATAATTAAAGTTAACAAAAATGAACATAATTTACAAATAATTTTAATAATCAGGATAAGCATCCTTGCAAATAAGAATTTATTATGGAAATTCTAACAGACTTTTAACTGCTAACATCATTGTGTTATTTGAATTAGTCTCCTGAGAGCAAAAGAAAGGCTCATAGCAATTTGTAAGTGAATCTTTCTCTCTCGTGTAACATTATGCGTCCCATTGAAACACTAATTTTCTTCTACTTCTCTTGTTAAAATTAAGCCTTGGGAGGATCTTCATAGTTAACTTATAGAAATATTAAATTTTGAAATAAAGGAGTTAGATATTATATTTAGTACTCATCTTTTGTTTTCTCTATAAACATGTTTATTTTTATAGTATGCAACTAAATAATGTGGTTATTTAATATCATAAGAGTAGACTCCATATATCATTAAGGCAAAATCAGACCAAAAACTTAAGCTAAGGTAGTTTGCTATTTGAAATCATGAAGATGCTATGCTAGAAATTCTTAATGATTAAGTGTTGTAAGAAGTTGGAGACAATGGAGACAATGATCTAATTAACACACGCTTTATTGAAGAAAAAAAATTGTTCCCCGAGCATTTACTGTGTACTCCACTGCAGGTGTTAGCATCGTAATTGGTAAATAGCATGGTGGTGCTGATAGGAGAGGTTTTAGTGGCCTTAGCAAAATGCTTTCCAGGAAATCAGAATTGTCTGGATTATTCTATCACACTTAGGTTTGTATTTTAACTTAATAAAAAAAATAAACATTTCATCTGTATTATAACAGAATGGGACTAACATTCCAACAGAGTTTCCATATGGAGGACTGTTGTCTTTCACACTCTAGGTAACAGGCTATTACGACAAGGTTTTCTCTAATATGGTTGTCAAATGGTCAACTGTTTCCCTTTTCCTCACTGGATTTCCTGTAATCTCAGCTGAGTTTTTGTTATATAGGGTGTTAAGTATACAGGAAAATAATATAAAACTATTGGTTTGGCCTTAACAGTTTAAACTTGATTAAGATAATCTAGTTTACTAAAACCTTTAGTAAAGTCTAGAAACTATGCACATATGAATCGTCCTCTTGGGCAATTTTTAGCAAGTTTCATGATTTGTAATTAATATCAAAATATAATATGGTTAAAAATATAATGCAAAATAATGTATTTATGATCTATGGTTAAAACAAATTAACAGTGAAATATTTTCAAGATTAAGATTTATCCGTAATGTCTAATATGACTGTATTAAACAAAATATTTCCTTTTTCTTTTTATAGCCAATTGGTGCTTTGAACCCAAAGAGAGCTGTGTTTTACGCAGAGCGTTACGAGACGTGGGAAGATGATCAAAGCCCACCCTACCATTATAATACACATTATTCAACAGCAACATCTACCTTATCCTGGCTTGTTCGAATTGTGAGTACTCTCCTTAAGTTATAGTTTGCCTTTAATACCTTAAAGTTTTTAACATAAGCAAATGAAATAAAAATCAAATATGCTGAGAGTTTGTTTCAAACAACGATTAGAGACCAGTGAAGTAGAAATTAAATATTCCAAATTCTAGCAAAACTGAATTTTTTTTAGTGAGTTGCCTCATTTGCAAAATTGAGTTAGGAAGATAGGTTGCTATGAGCTTCTTAAACCTAAACCAGTCAGAAATGAGCCCATCTCTTAGGTACATTCTTAATACCTACTGCCTCCTTTCTTGGGAACGACGCTGGCACGCACGCTCCCACAGCTCTCCCACTCTTGCTTCTTGGGCGGTGTGTTTTAAAAACAGTTTCCAAATGTTTTGAAAACGTCTTTCTGTTACCTTCTTTTTCCCCTAAAATATAAATATATTCAAGTCTCTGTGATTTAAAAAAAAAAAAAAAAAGCCTCCTTCCAGCCCCTGGCCACTCTGCAGTTCCTTCCCACCTCTCTCCCCCTGCAGCCGGCTGCGCTGAAAGCACAGCCTCTGCCGTCCTCACCTCCCATTCGGTATTTAGTCTGGGTGGTTGAGGGTCCACACACATCATTTTACTGAATTGTTTTTGTGTAGGTTGCACGTTACGTGGATAAAGCTTCCCGTGTCTTACCCATCATGTCTCTGAAGCATTTGCTGCTTGGGTTTC
Source organism: Indri indri (assembly GCA_004363605.1). NCBI lineage: Eukaryota > Metazoa > Chordata > Mammalia > Primates > Indriidae > Indri > Indri indri. Next base: position 2,673 of record RJWJ010033282.1, on the reverse strand, counting down.
TTTCTCTTGGTGTTCCTATTCCCCAGGATTTTTCTAAATACCTTAGCTGGGCTATGCCATTCAGTTATAAGCTAGTGACTTCCAGCTTCTGTCTTCATTGCACATTTCTCATGAGCTCCTGATACATATCCCCAAGTGCCTACCGGGCATTTCTACCTGAACATCTCACGATACCATAAACACCAATTTTAAGAAATGAACTCCTCATCTTCCTCATGAACCTCCTGTGGTTCCTCCCATTTTTTCTGTCTAAATAAATGGCATGATTGTTCACCCAGTTGCCCAATCTAGAAATGGGGAATCTTTCCTAGATATTTTCTCTATTTTACCAAACCTTTACATCCCATAAGACATTCACAGATTCTACCAACTAAATACCTCGACAATCTATCTCCTTTTCTCTATTAAGTCTGATGCTTCCCTTAGTTTAGGTTCCTATTATTTCTCACCTAGATTATTTATTGCAAAAGCTCTTAACAAATCTCTTTGCCTTTAGTCTTGCCCTCTCCAATCTAGTCTAGTTTTTTATTTTTACTATAAGTGACTGAGAAGTAGTATAGAATGCTAAATCAAAAATGTTTTCTCCCCCTTACCAAAATCTACTTCAGACCACTCTGTTGTATGAATCTGTTATGCCTCAGAAACACATTGGTAAAGGAGCATATATGAAAATGCATCTGCTATTTTCAAAATATTTTTTCCCTAAGCCTAAATGACAGCTTTAGTTTGGAGGTCTTCCTCAAGCATTCTCTCCACTATGGGGAAAAATTGAACTTTCTACAAAAATGTGATATGGTATGAGGACATTTTAAGTAACTTCTAAACCCTAATAGGTGGCAGACTAAAAACAATTATTGTTGTTAAGAAAACATTTTTTCAGAATTATGATTCAGTTTAATTGAACACAAATTTTATTTCTTTCATAATCGTATATCAGCATAAGAAGTTAAGGAAGTTTAGATAAACCAATCTGTTGAGAAAATAAACCCAATCTTATTTTAAAAAATAAACTCTGTAATGATAAAGGAAAATATATAAAACTCTTTTTTAGAACAAAGTTATTAGTCTAGTTTGTCCAAAGAGTCACCTTAATTATGTAAACTTGGATTCTTTTATAAACTGTTTCTGAGCTAGAATTTTCTTAAGAAATGTTTTTTTAACTCCAGCACTTTTAAAGTATTAGAATTTCTATTTCTTTTTTTCCTGTTAATTTAAAAAACATTAGATTTATATCAGTGGCTATTTATCACTATAAACCAATCAGAACAGAGCACCTTCAGTTTATGGGTGGTAATGATTGGTACCCTCCAGAGGAAGGAAAATACTTCACACTCACACAAGAGGTAAAAGCTTTCTGAATTACAGACACACAAGTCACATAGAGAGTTTGCAGCCTCTCTCTTGCAGTTTCAGCCACAGATCAAAAGTAAACACAGAACAGAAAAATTTACCCACCAAGATCACTAAGAGTTGCTTCTCTTTACAATGGACATAAAATACGTTCTTAATTGATTTGAGTTCTCAAATAGGCAAGCATACAAGAAAACAAAAGGCCTAATAAATTAGATTCTCTGATCACCAAATAATCAGACCATAAAGACAAAACCAAATTTCTGATCATTACTGCCACCAGTGGGAAATAATTTATTGGCGTGCATGAGCCAAACAAACAAAAATAAATCAGTAGCGGGAGTAAAATTAAAAACTTAGAAAAAAGAGTGTCAATAAAGTTAAAGTTCTGTTTGCTGCTTAAGATTCACCCCAGAAACCAAGAAAAGATGTACCTATGTCTAAGTGGCCCATAAGATATACTACTTAAGCTACACAGTTCATTTGTCTTCATCAGGTTAATCCACATGGAACTCTCAGAGAGACCTCCAAAACTGTTACAGAAGAAAATTTTTAGAAAAACGTTGAAAGTAGCTGGGTGCAATGGCTCATCCTGTAATCCCAACACTTTGGGAGGTGAAGGAGGGAGGATTACTTGAGGCCAGGAGTTTGAGACCAGCCTGGGCAACATAGAGAGACCCCCATCTCCACAACAAATTAAAAACTAAGCTGGGCATGGTATTATGCACCTGTAGTCCTAGCTACTCGGGAGGCTGAGGCAGGGAGATCCCTTGAGCCCAGGAGGTGAAGGCTGCAGTGAGTTACGATCACACCATTGTACTCTAGCCTGAGCAACAGAGCAAGACCCTGTCTTTAAAAAGAAAAAGAAAAAGAAAACATTGAAACCAAAGATTTTCACCCTTGGAGGCCTTTTCAGGCCTCAGGTTCTTTCATAGATTCATTGCCATAGTAAGCCACTACTTTCAGAAGAGTAGGCTACCTCTTACAGCTATTTCGAGCATCAAAAAAAGTCAGGAGTCATTTCTAAGAAAATGTTATCAACTGGGTTGTTTTGAGAATTACGTGTGAGTGTATATGTGATAGTATTTTAAGACATATAAAGTGGTATTCAGTAGTTTTTATGTAATCAGATTTACAAGAATTATTCAAGTAAATTCACAAAAATACTTGACATCAACAGCCTGGTTTAAGTTAACCTTCCTCTATCCTTAATAAGTTAAACAGTTTCTCAAAGCATAAATCATAACTTATCCTTAAGTTGATTTATTATTGCAGTAAAATGGAATACAAACTTGAATCTATGCAAGAGTATAGCAGAATAGT
>RJWJ010033281.1:0-17991 GCA_004363605.1 Indri indri | reverse complement strand
GTGGAATCACTGAGGAATAGCTAGGCTCTGACGATAGCCAGGTGCACCAGCTACGGCTGGACACAATACAAAGCACTAGAAAACACCGACAATGTAATGCTTGTGTGTTCCCTCCAGGAATACTTTGTTCACACCTGTAGAAGATGGAAATGCTTGTGACTTTTCATTTCCACTAAATACTGGACAATATCCAGTGTCCCTGTTAACATAGGTCAATCAGTTGGTGGTTGAACACAAAGTGTGTTATACCTATTCATTCATTCATTCAACGGGCTCTTGTGATTATGGTATAGGACACAACTCTGGCTCCGTGTCATGTTAAAAATTACCTGTAATACCAGACAGGACAAAATAAGTGCTATAAGAATTATAAGAAAAGGGCTGTGGAAGTGAGGCAGAAAGATAATATTGATTACTTTTAGGGGACTAGGGGAGGGCTTCAGAGAGGAGGTGACATTTAACTTGAGCCTTGAAGGATGAGTGGTGGAGTGGGGAGGAAGTAGATTTCAGTAAGGATTCTTGTCTGCAAGTAGCAGAACTAACTCAGCATAACTGGTTGTGATGGTTATTTTGATGTGCTAACCTGACTGGCTATGGGATGCCCAGATATCTGGTTAAACATTATTTCTGGGTGTCAAGAGATTGGCATTTGAATTAGAGGACTGAGTAAAGCAGGTAGCCCTCCCGGTGTGGGGGTGGGCCTCATCCTGTCTACTGAGGGCCTGAAAAGGATGGAAAAGCTGAGGGAGGTTGAACTGGTTCTCTCTGCCTGCCTGCTTGAGCTGAGACATTGGTTCTCACCTGCCCTCGGACTGGGAGCTGCGCTGGCGTTCCTGGCTCTCAGACCTCCAGTCTCAGTCTGGCGTTTGCACCACTGGCTTTCCTGGGTCTCCAACTTGCAGATGGCAGATTGTGGGATTTTTCAGCCTCCACGCAACCCTGATGAATAACAGTGATCAACAGGAGGCCGAGAGCTCACACACGGGAAAGGCAGGGATTGAGGAAGGCTTGGAGGTCTGGGATTCAGGAAGCAGGAAGCTGAGAAACTGGTTTTCAGCAGAGGCAAATTCTGCCACTGTCCCCAAGTCAACCTCTGCATGGCCATGATCCTTGTGCTACTCACTCAGGATTCAGCGTCCCAGGAGACAGTGACCCACTGGCTAACTTTAGGTCACGTCTTTCCCATGCCCCAGGCAGGTGAAGGCTATGGCCTTCTTTGTGTGCATAGTTGGGCATGAGCACTGGGCAGCTGCCCTCCTGCCATGACTCTCTGCAATGACGGCCATTCCCAGCTGGTGCTCACTAGTGAGGAACGCACCCCACAGCCTCCCGCTGAGCAGTTAGTTCTGGGATGCGGCCGTGCAGGGCCTCGAGAGGACTCTGGGCTCCGTGGGACTCATCGAAGAGAGGAGAAATGTGGCAGAGACTGAGCTGGAGGCCTTATTGACCTGGGGCTTACACTGGAACCCGTCACCACGTGCTCCTGCCTCTGGACCACGCTAGCACACACGCTACAGTCTGGAGCACAGTGACTTCCTTTGTTCTTCTGGACACGGGCCTTGTTCCTGTCTCAGCTTTCATTCCTCCTCCTCAACTGGAAAGAAATAAAGACTTATTTCCTAAAGTCAAGCACCTTTTAGTTCCACTTATAAAACGAATGAACAAAACTGAAAAGTAGTTTAATTAGTATTGGAAACAACCTAAATATGTAGTAATAAGGGATTGATTAAATAAATTTCAGTACTTATAATAGAATTAATCTGTCCCGATTGCAAAACAGTCTGGCTATTACAACTCTATTAAAAATTATATCACACACACACAGGCTGCATACACATAAGTGCACATGTGTACTTACATACATACACAGACCACACTTACACACACATAAGTGCACGTGTGTGCATTGTATGCAGAAAAATGACCTGAAGGATATACACCAAAATGCTAACAGTGATTATCTCTAAGTAGTAGGATTCTGGGTGAACTTTATTTTTTAATTTTTGCTTATTTTACCATTCTATAGTTTCTACAATAAACATGAATTACTTTTTAATCAGAAACAAGATTATCTTAGAAAAATAAATTTGGTGAGTACAATCGTCATTACAGCCTGAATAGACTACTCTTTTAATACTAGACATGAAGATCATTTGCGTGTACACCCGAGTTATGTGCAACACGGGCTCTGAACAAAGCCAAGAATGTGGCTGAGAAATGGGTTGAAAGACATTGACGTTGTCCCCAAGTTGCTTTTCCGTCTCCCCGCCCCCACCAGGGACAGCCATCTGCTTGGCGGTTTCTCTTGGAGGGGTGGGAAACGGGGTCACAGCTCCATCAGTCCAAGGCCTGTGTCTTTGTTTTGCTCAATGATTTTGCCCATGAGATTTAGGACACTTTTACCATAATATTTATTCAGTTTTATGGCTTTAAATATAGCACTAACTCCTAATAATCAATATTGATTTAACTATAATATCTTATTTATAGACACAGCCCTCTGGTTTGCATATGGACTCAAACTGTAATGCAACAGAAATAAGCCACTCAGTCCCCTGGCCCTGGGCCAGCAACGAGGGAAATGTCAGCCCCTGATGAATGGCTCTGGAGCCAAGACGGAGTCTGGGGTTTCCGATGCCCTCTTCTACCCACCCCCTCCCAAATGGCTGTTTCCTACCCCCCAGAAAGCCATGAAGCAACCCTGGGGCTGAGAATGCCCATTCTGTTTCATGCCACATAATTGTCAGTCTTAAGGAGACAGCATGCACCTGGCCTCATTGGAGGGCAGTTATAACCAGTAGAAATGCTAATAAAATAGGACCCTGAGGGAAAGAGAAATAGCTAGAAGTAGAAAGGCTAAGGCAGGACTTGGGAAAACAGAGACTTGCCCCTGCCTCACCCCGAGTGGCCCTGCCTGGATGGTGTGGATTTCTAGAGATGTTATTATTGTTGCTATAATTAGTGTTGAAGAGGTGGCCAGGCAGTAAGGCTGGCAGCTGCCCCACATAGGGGTGGCCGCTGTGATCTTGTGTGCCTGAGGTCTACGAGGAAGTGTAGAAGAAGCCAGGACTCTTTAGCCTGCAGAAGAGAGGACTCAGAGAGACTAGCAATGCTTGCCTAAGACTGAGAGGTTAAGGAGATGACTTTTCTTGTTCACCAATGGACTATGCCTTCCAGGGACCAGAATACAATGGCCACTGCTCAGAATATCCCCCTCTTCCTCCTGAGGTTTTTGGGAACCCCCATTTGTATTTGGTGAGTGTGGCAGAGATTTATTTATGCCCTGAACCCCCCACACCTCCAAACACACACCAACATCCATTCACCCGTCTCTGGAAATAGTTCCAGCTTCCACAGGTGGAATCTCTGGTCTAGGCCTGCCAATCAAAGCATCTCTTGCCCTTGATTGCAGATTGGTTCAAGAGGAATCCCAGGACTTTTAGAGGAGCTGCCAGAAACAAGTCTGGTTCTCTTCCACTACACTAGAACCTGAGAGGACATAGTGGCTGGAGCTGCTGCAGCCATCTTGACGTTATGTGTGCTCGGGGGAGAAACCAACACAGAAGAAGTGAACTGAGAGACACCTTGCAAGGGACACCTACTATTTCCTCCATATCCACATTCCTTTCTTAGGGACGGCCCTCCCACCTCCACCCCATGTACTACTAGGGAACGTGTGACCTTCATTCTTTATCACAAACGATTTTATCAGGGGTGAACACCTAGCCCAGCCTGACTAATCAGATTCTTTCTCCTGGGCATTTGGAACTGAGACCCGGGAACTGAATCAGTAAGATGTTATTGGGCACTAGAACGGAATAGTCACACAGAGTGAGGGCCAGGGTAGATGCTCTGGCTTGTCTGCTTGCTCGTGGGACACACGCCCATTCACATGCAGGTCAGAGTTATGGGGAAATACACAGAAGCAGACATAACAATCACATTAATAATGTTTTGGTTATTTCTTGCTGTGTAACAGACCAGCCAAAAACTTAGTGGCTTAAAACAACAATTTATTATTGTTTCTCATGGTTCTGTGGGCTGACTGGGCTTGGCTAGGTGGCTCTCATTTGGGGGTCTATCATTCTGTTTTGTTTTTTTTTTTTTTTTGAGACAAAGTCTCCCTCTGTTGCCTGGGCTAGAGTGCTGTGGCATCAGCCTAGCTCACACCAACCTCAAACTCCTGGGCTCAAGTGATCTTTCTGCCTCAGCCTCCCAAGTAGCTGGGACTACAGGTGCATGCTACCTTGCCCAGCTAATTTTTTCTGTGTTTAGTAGAGATGGGGTCTCACTCTTGCTCGGGCTGGTCTCAAACTCCTAACCTCAAGTGATCCTGCTGTCTCGGCCTCCCAGAGTGCTAGGATTACAGGTGTGAGCCACTATGCCCCGCCTCTCATGCTGTTTTAATCAGGATATGGCTGGCGCTGGTGTCATCTGAAAGCTCAGTTGGGCTGGATGTCCAAGGTGGTTCCTGCATTGCGTAGCCACTGACTCCGACTAGCACTTGAGGCTGCCTAGCAACTGCCATGGGCTGTAGGCCAACTCTGCTGGGGCTGTTTCCAGAGTACCTACAAGTGACCTCTTCATGTGACTTGAGTGAGCTTCTTACTGCACAGTGGCTGGGTTCTAAGTGGAATTGTCCTAAGAGTAAGTGTCTGAAGAGAAGGGGAGAAAAATTGCCAGTCATTTATAAGCTAGGTCTGGAACTGGCGTACTATCACTTCTACCCTATTCTGTTGGTCCAAGCAGTGCAAGCCTAGACTCAAGGGCTGGGAGAGATACGTCCACCTCCTGATGGGGGAAATGGCCGTGTTCTAGGGAGGGAGGGAATGGATGGTGGCCACCTTGGACATAAGCTGGCACAAATAATAATGATTTCTAACAGTAACGATTGCTAAATGATTGTGTGAGTGCTGTTCTAAGTGCTTTATATGCACCATCTTCTTTAATCCTTAGAACAATCCTATTATTAGTCCCATTTTACGATTGAGCACGTCAAAGTATGGAGAGGATGAAATAAAGTATGAAGGATGTTTCAGTGTCAAGAAGCAGAACAGGAAACTAAGAAATGTTTAATGATACTCCTGTCCCCTCATCTTGGCAAGATGGCTGCAGCAGGTGACCTCAGACCTCCTCCCAGATGCTTGGAGCAGGGGCAACCGCCTCACCAGTCTGGACCAGTCAGAGGGCAGCAGCAGCCCGTGGCCACATCTACAGCTGGAGGAAAGGATAAGCTTCTCCTGGGTCTCTTTCTTTCTTTAAGCTCCCTGCAGACGTTTCCTTCTGTGTCATTGTCCGGAACCGGGACACACCAACCACTGGCAAAGGACAACAGGATTATCAAGACTGGTTTAGAACAGTTATGATACATCCCTTGGGCTGGATTCATTACTGCCTGATTTCTGAGCAAACTCTGGGTCCTGTTAGCAAGGAAGAAGGTGGGAGTAGAGGTCTTGTACAAGTAGCCAATAGTTCCTGCTGCCTGCAGCTTTAAGGGGCAAAGATAATGGCTTTCTGTTCCTGAGGTTCCAATTCCACTTCTGGGCTCCCGTGGGCTGGATGTGCCATTTCCTGTCCTTGAGTGTCTGTGAGATTGCCTATCACAGCCGGACAACCAATTCTCATTTACTTAAGCTAATTTGAGCGGGTTTCTTTTCTTTGCAACCAAATGTGTCATGCCTAAGAAAACCACTGAAACACTTTGAGGTACTTTTTTTCATAATTTTCTAGAATAAAATTTTCTAGAATGTTTCGTAATTGACTAGAATACTTGTGCCTGAGGGGCACTGGACTTGCAGTCGGGAGACTGAGACCTAATCCTGGGTTGGCATTGCCCTGCATGCTTGTTGCCATCACTTCTACATCATGGGCATTGCTGGTCAACTACAGGATTCCTTCCCACTGAGCCCTTATATGGCCCTAGAAGTTTTCTCAACACAATGCTCAAAGCCAGCCAGAGTTTGTATGTGAAATGAAATCCATTTTCCATTGCAGCTCTAAGTAGCTCAGTGGCATTGGAAAGCTTTCTCTAGGTATGGGTTTCCTTGTGTGTAATGAGGGGGGTTGGATGGGGCGACTTATAGGGCTCTTCCGTCTCTGAGTTTCTTCTCATCTTACTGGCCAAATTCCATTTCCCAGGCTTGATATAGGCCGTGGTCTCTGGCCACATCACTGGGGGCCCAGAAAATCAAATGACATGACCCTGGGTGTAGGCAAGCGATGTAGACCAGTCATGTTCCAGTAAGCAGGGGTGCTTGGTCTCTTCACAGGATTCTGGAGGAGCTCTGCCCTCCATGGGGAGACCTTGAAGCTCTCATTCCCTTAGTGTCAGTGAGAGGAACACGTAAGAGCAGCTGGATTCTGTTGCTTTGTGAAAATCCCATGGGCGGTAAGTGCAGAGCTGTGGTCAAGAGCACAGCCTTGGGGTGAGAAAGACCAAGGTTCAAAGACCACCTCTGCTTCTTCCCAGGTGTGTGACTGCAGGAGGGTCATCCAATACTCTAGCCCTTAGTTTCTTCATCTGCAAAAGGAAAATAACTCTACCTTTATTATAACAAAGATTAAATAATGCTATGCATGTAAAGCAATGAGTCGAGTGCCTGGGACAGAGGAAGGATTAAACAGATGGTAGCTATTACTGCATGCCATTCAGGGGAACATTTTTCATGTTGTTGGGGTGCTGCAACCCCCTTCCACATAGAGAGTCTAAGACGGTCTCTTGCCCGAGTCCAGGGAAGGCAGGAGGGACGGAGGACAGTGTCTCCCAAGATGGTTCAGGCAGTCCATGACCTGCTATTTTGGCTGGACACTGAACAAATCCCACTGTGACCCATATTTCAGGTGACAGTGGCAGATGGGGCTCATTTGGAGGACAGGAGCTGGGAGCTGGGGTCAGCAAGGGGACGGGAAATATTGTCCCATGAGGCAGAGCGGAGGCAGCTCAGCCTGGAGAAGATCCGTGCAGGGTCTCTGCTTTTATTTCAGACCACTGAGAAGCTGCCATGGGCAGAGGGAGCAGACACTTGCAGTAGCCCCGGAGAGGATGGAGGGACGTCATGGAAGGTGCTCTGTGGCAGTGCGGATTCCGACCCAAGCTCCCTGAGCAGGACTCTACACGCCCTCTTCTCTTCCCCCTGTGCATCAGTGGCTCTCAGTGTTGGCTGGTTGCCAGAATCACATGGGGTGCTTTCTAAAAATACCAATCCCCAAAATCCCCCATGAAAACACTGCGGATTTGGTGGGTCATGGTGGTCGTGGTGTGGGGGGCAGGGTTCCCTTATCCTCCCCTCTAATCCCCACTTTTCCTTGAGTTATTTGTGTAGGTTTTGCCTTCTTAAAATCAAATGACCCACACATTGGGGTACCTGAACCCCATCAGCCCATGGGGGACTTTGTCCCTCCTAGATAGTGGCACCAGGCCAGCTGAGGGTTGGTACACCTAGGCCATGCTCTGACCCTGGTTCCTTTGTGGCCTTGGCCACGCCAGCCAGGCCCAGCTGGCGAGGATGAAGCCCCTTGTCCTCTCTTTGTGTGGTGTTGCTTGGAGGCTCAGACTCAACACCGCAGGGGACATTCATACCCCAGGGGGCACCAATAGCCTCGCAGGGCGCCCTGCTGCCTCTGGTCGCCTCGGGGACTGGGTGATGGGAGCCAGCCTAGGGGAAGCAAACACCTTGCTAAGGACCCCACTCTCTCAGTATGGCACTTGCGATGCCCAGGAGCGTTCAGGAGGCACTGACAGTTGGTGGTGGGGGCTGGGCAGGGGGAGGGAGAGGGAGAGGCAAATACATTTTTAAAGACAACCTGGAGGCAAATATAATATTTATACTTATTTATCCTCAGCGCTCACTCACAAGGCCCCAGACATGTCTAATGAGCAGGCATTGCAAAATGGCCAGGAGTCCTACTTGTTTGCCTTCGTGGAGTCTCTGAGCAGTCACATGGACCCAGATTTTTCAACTGTGTGACCGCTGCAGGCAAAACGGCTGTAAGGAACACCAGGACGTGCAGCAAGTGCCTGACTCCCAGAGGCATCGAGCCACAAAACTGCCAACCCAGGAAAATGAGGCGCTCCCTTCCGCCCCCCACCTCGGCGGAACACAGAGCATTCACACAAACACACGTGTGCCCACACTCGGTATGCTGACACATGTATGCACACACACACACACACACACATGCAGAGACTCCCACGTCCTCCTGGCCTCCCGCACAGGCCTGCAGGCCTGCCCCATCCGTCCAGACGTGTGGTACATCGGGACGGGATGTTCCCTGGCTAAGGACTCGTCCTGGATGACGGCTCTTCCCTTCTCTGCTCACCCTGGACACCAATGACTGTAAACAACATGTGAAGGGCTTCCTATGCATCAAGTCGACCACAGGATTAATCGAGACCAGCACAACCTGCTCTGGAAGCAGAGTGACGTGCAGTTTACTGTATGGTTAACTCAAGCAACTATGCATTGTGTGTGCATGTATAGTTATGTAAATATGTATACAAACATACGTGCATAGATGGAAATAGAAACATTTGTGGTTATATATAAACGTGCAAAAGGAGGTTGCTTGGTGGGTACAACGTGTGTCGTGCCAGTGATGGACGCACTGAAGGTCTGGACTTCACTGTGGTGCACTACATCAGTGCAGCAAAATAGCACTTGTATCTTATTAATATTGATCTATACAAATAAAAAAATAAAAAACAAAGCAAAACCCCCAAACTATATAAATGCTGGACGATTGGACCTGATATTAGCTGCCGGGTCTTCCTCTTGGGGATTGATGATGTTTTCAACTGGTGGGACTGTGTTTGTCCTTGTCCCTGACTCCCCAGATTGGGCCAGGTCTGCTGTTGTAAGCTCTCAGAGTCACTGGTGTTTCTTTCTTTGTAGCACTTGTTACAGTTGTCATTCTACCTCTATCTGTGATACTGGTTTTTCATGCTAGAATACACCAGCCTGCAAGCTCCATGAGGGTAGGGCGTATCTTGTTGGTCACCATTACATTACAAGTGCCCAGCACACAGCAGGTGCACGATAAATAGACATTCGAATGCAGGCATGGCCTTCTCTTCCGCTGTGTCTCCTTTCTGTGTCCTGTGACAATCAAGTCTCCCTCCTTGGCACCAGGACGGTGACTTCTTTTCATGCTAACAGCAGGAAATTCTCAGGCTTGGTCTGAAAAGTGCAAATTTCAAATACCACACCAACGCCAATCATAATCGTAATGAGGTGGTTGCTCTGGCTTCTGCGTGGCTGGATGCCTGTCCCCTCACCTCCAAAAGCAAAGAAGGGACAAGCAGTTTTCTGGGTGCTATGGACATGGTTTAATTTGAACAAACCAGGAATTTCTTTGATAAACAGCTGGTATTGTTGGCTAATGACTGTCTAGAAAGCAGGGTTTCTGGCTAGCAGCTTTAAAACCCACATCATCCTTTTGGGGCAGAACCCTTCCTTCTGACACATAGCTGGCTTATAAACCCATGTACACGGCACCTCATTTCTTTGTATAACAAGGTGAACTTCGAGGTCTCACAAGTGTCATGGGTGGGTAGGAAAATCCTTGGCTCAGATGCTGGGCTGTAGTCCTCGTGACTGGCCGTCACACAGTGTCGCTCACTCTCTCCTTTTAATTTATTTGGAATGTATGAATAAAGCAACAATGATAAAAACATAAAGCAAAGTTAGCTCCCCAAATGCCTCCATCAGCCTTGGGCCCCTTCTCCCTGGAAAACGCCTGCGGTGCACATCCAAAGACCAGCTGTGCAAGGGTACAAATGCCCTGCCCTCCGGCCTCCCTGAACTCCCATCTAAAGCCCAGAGCTCCACCTGGCAGTGGCTGAGGCCTTCGTTGAGACTGCAACTCAGTTCACATTCTCTTTCTCTCTGGTCCTGCTTCCTTCATCCCTGGCAGGTGTTGAGTCCCTTATAAACTCCGTTCATGGAAATTTCCATCTCAGGGTGTTTCTGGGGATCCAACTTGCAGCAGCCACCTTGGTCCTTTGCAGCATTCCACTGCTTAGGCGATTTTGGTGTACCTGTGGGGCTATATGTTTTCTTCTGATGGAGTTTGACATGACCTTGGCTGGTGCCAGGTAGCCAGGATTCAGGGTCAAGCATTCAGGGTAAGATCTCAGGGGCTCTCTGCCTGGACCCAAGACATCCACTGAGCTCAAAGCTCTGGACAGCAGGCAGAGCATGGCAAACTTTGCCAAAGGGCGTGTTTATGCCCACACAGATCTGCCTGTGCTCAAAGGAGTGACCTGCCTGAGCCTGGGACAGTCAGGTTGGAGCTAGCGGGTCCCTGACACTTTTCGCTTTCCTTTCCCTTGGGGCCCTTCGGGAGGAAGACATCAAGCTCAAGAGTTCATGAGAAATGTTTTGGAGAATCGTGCCTATGCTGAGCCTGTGCGCTCTCAGATCCCTCCTGGGGAGCTGCCCCTGTGGACTGCATTTCCAGGTTCCTCTGTCAGCTGCCTGCTGGGCTGGATTTGGCCAATAAGAGACATCGCTGGGAGCCTGGATGTGGAGGAGGAGGGAGGATCCAGGATATTGGTCCCCTTCTCTTTCTGCCTTGGTGGCTTCTCTAGTAGAGGCTCCAACTCCCCTGGAGCCTGTGGTTCCAGCTGTTCGGTGGTGCTGGCCCATGATCTCACCTCCTCCCTTTGTCCGTCCAGTCTAGAGTTGACTGTGACTTTCTGCTCATCTCTGGTCACTTCTCTGCCACCTGGTTGGGTTTCAACTTCTCTGTCACCTATGTAACCAATTCTCTGAATTAAATTCCTTCTGTTATGAATTCTTAACATGGTTTCTGTTTTTCTAGTTAGACTCTGACTCATATAAGAATTTTTGTTGTTCCAGTTGAGTTGGGGTCTAATTTTAAAAGAGGGCAATCTGTTCAGCTCCGTCCCTAGAACAACTGGTCTCATGACTGAATCATCCCGCAGACCTGCCAACGGATCCCCCCAGGTCACTTCTACGCTCCTCCTCCACCCCCATCTCAGGATCCAGTCACGGAAGAGCTCTTTTTTCCATTACTGCCATTTCTGGGAATTTGGGGTGACTTTATGTTTGTATCTTATTGAATTTTAGTTTGGCCCATGTTACAGGGAAGAATTTAAGTGAGCGAGGTGCTACTAAAGCTAGATTTGTTTCATAAGCTAAAATGACAGCTCCATGGCAGAATTTCCTAAAGTTGTTCCAGTACATTATGGCTGGAGCTGCTTAAGTGCTATGTAAGAAAAAGGGTTTGCAGGGCAAGGTGTTTTGAGAACCATTGGGTTAAGCAGGATTGGGAGGTTCCTTTACTCTAGGACTTTTCAGCACCCTTAAGGTGCTAACAGATTTCCTGAATCTCTAAGAGGGGAATACAGTCTATAGAGTTTCCTAAGCTCATTTAACCTGAGAACCCCCTTTTAATGGACTATCTCATGGGAATGTGCCCAATAAGACCCACTCTGTAAAGCCTTCTTTATGGCCTACACTTGGATTTTTGATGGCCCATTTGTCTGCTTGCAGGGTAGGAGCTAGAGCTGTTTTCAGAGGAAAATACTGTATTCTGCATGGACTGGAGTGGCCATTGTTTGGGTGCAGGTCCTGGTTTACCATGCTTTATAAGCTGGGCACCATTCTTGTTTCCTCAGTACTTCCTTAGGGTTTATCTGTCCATGCCCAGCTGCAGTAGAAAGCTGGGTCTGCAACTTCTGGTTATAATTCAGGAGCTTAACCAGGACTTCCAGCAGGACTGGAAGGGGTAACACACAGACCATGCTTAGCACAGTGCTTGGCACTTGGGAAGGGCTCAAGAAATGCTGGCTGCCATTGTTCTCTCAGCCACACTGCTGCAGATTCTTTGTGTGTCCTCCCTCAGGTCAAAGAGGGTGCCGAAACCTACCCCAGACACAGTGGTTTCAGAGGCCCCTCCATAGATTCTGAGTTCTGGCCCGTGGCATGGGGATCCAGGCTATGTGGGAGCCCCCAGAGCCTCTTGGATGGGTTAAAGCCCATGGTGATCCTTGTCCCTTGCAACGTTTATTCAGGTCCTGCCTGGTCTCTCTCAGGGGAGGAGTGGTCTGAGCCACTCTTCAGTTCTGTCTTTTGAAGGCCCCCCTCTCTGCTGTGTCCGGAGATTGTTAGCTCTTCTCTGCCTGGCCCAGCCCATGCACCCTGGAAATCCCTGTGACTCAACCCCCAGTCAATTCCCTTGCCCCAGACAACTGTTCCCCATTATCCAACGGAAACAAGGAGATGGGGAGAAGTTGCTACAGGAGCATTTGGAAATGGGAACCAGCAGCAACTCTTGCACCAGGAACCAAAAGCTCAGACTGATGCGGACAAAAGCGTTTTTGTTCCAAGGGGCTGGTGACCATGGTCACCTCCCAGCCAAGGAGCAGTGAGCTTCACAGAACACTCCTTGCTCCAGCCTCCCCCAGGGACAGGGCCCTCCTTGATGCCTGGGGAGCTGACCTTTCCAAGAGCAGGGTGGTGGGGGACGTGGGTCTGCAGCTGGGCCCCCGACCCCCTGCTGTCCCCAGCTTGGAGCCAGGGCCGGAAGGACCACTTCCAGTGGTGACTCAGCCTTTGTCCTTGGATAGCCCGGCTGCAGAGGGCCAGGCAAGGCCTCTGCAGCTGGCTGAGTTTTATTCTCCTCACCCCCTGGCTTTTTATTTTGGAAGTTTTCAAACTTACAGACAAGTCGAAAGGATAGTCTAATTATTACCCATAAACCTTCCATCTAGACTCAGCACTTGTTAACATTTTGCCGTATTTGCGACAACTTTCTCTTTTTTTTGTATAGTATTTGAAAATGAGTTGTAGACAGCACGATTCTCCTTGCTAAATACTCCTCATGCTTCTTCTAAGAATAAGGACATTCTTCACAGCCACAGTGCCATTACCGCACGTGAGAAAATTCACACGAATTCCATAACGTCAGTTAATTTCCAGTTCATATTCATATTCGCCAATTGTCCTAAAATGCTTTTTATGTTTTGCATTTGGTCTTTTATAATAAAATCTAGAATAGTCCTTTTAACATTTTTTCTTATCATATTAACTTTTTGAAGAGTCCAGGCCAGTTTTCTTGTTACAGTAGAAGTTTCTACACGCTGAATTTATCTGATTGTTTCTTCCTCATGTCATTTAACTTGTTCCTTCACCCCCATTTTTCCTGTAAACTGGAAGTTCCTTCTTAATTAGATTCAAATTAAACACGGCTCACAAGAATACGTCCCAGGTGCTGTGCACTTCACATTGCGACACATCAGGCATGTATCCTAGTTTCTTTGAACTTTTCTTGACGTTCAACTTGAAAGCATGAAATAAGGTTTGACAATCGCCGATTATATGCCAAGTACTTTGCAGAGAGCTTCTTATCTGGACTCGCAAAGCAATTTTGAGGAGAGGAGATTGACCTCCCTACATTACAGATGAAGAGCTGAGGCTCAGAGGTGGCAGGGGGAGGGAAAGAAATGGGTATTTGTTAAGTAACTGTTGGGGGCCAGGCTGTGATGCCTACTTCACACGGGGGAGTTTGGGAGGTTAAGTGGCTTGCCTGAGCTCCCAAGTCAGGGGAGCGGTGGTGCCAGCTTCCCACTCGGATCTTCTTACCCCAGTCCTGAGTTCCTTCTGCCCGACCATACCGCCCCTCCTCTCCGGATGCCCCATCTTTTGCATTCTGTTTGTCCAGTGGAAGAACTAGTCTGGTGCCCAGAATCAATCTGGGCCAGCTGGGCATGCTCAAGTCCTCAGTAGGC
This sequence comes from Indri indri, assembly GCA_004363605.1. Lineage (NCBI taxonomy): Eukaryota > Metazoa > Chordata > Mammalia > Primates > Indriidae > Indri > Indri indri. The sequence goes on along the minus strand of RJWJ010033281.1, from coordinate 4,238 downwards.
CCCGAGCAGTGACTCTGAGGGGCTGGAAGCTGGGATTGGCCTTTCAGGAAGATGCTTTTGCCCAGCAGCTGTCTCTTCCAGTCTCCTGTGACATCACCAGGGCCAGAGTGGGGGCAGGGTGGGTGAGGGCCATCTGCTGCCTCTCCCGAGAATGCAAGCACAGGTGGAACAAGGCGTGGCAGTGAGGCCTGAAGAGGTCTCCTAATCCCAGGAGTCCAAAGGACCAGGCCACAAGCCTGGTGTCTAAGCAGCAGGCATGTGAGGAAACTGAGGCCCAAAGAGGGGCAGAGGCTTGCTTCAGGTCACACAGCCAGACAGACGCAGAGCCGGGAGTGGAAGGCAGGTGAGAGTCGGGACTCCTTGTCCAGTGCTCTCTGCAGCGGCTGCCCTGCTGTCTCGGTTACTTAGGTAATCCTTCTTTGGGGTGGAAAAGGAGCTGGAGTAGGAGCGCTCAGTGGAGGGGCGCGGGGTGAGCTGACGGAGGTGGAGGAGGGCAGAGAGCGCGGCACAGGCAGCAGGACGCTGGCTCTCGGAGGGCAGAACCCCCAAGGCAACCCAGGTGGTGGGACATAGGGTGCGTGTGTCTGTGTGTCCATAGGAGTACCCCGAAAACACACTTCCCTGCATCATGGTGTCTCCGTGGGAGACACTGGGAGGACTCTCATTTTATCCCTCCCTGTTGCCTCGATTAGACCTTCAACTTCTCACTTGGGACTCTGACATCAGGCTCTTTGAGGGTTTCCAGCTGCCAACTTCACCCCGTTTAACCTGTCTTCCACCTTGCGGCCTGAGCACTCTTTCTAACACATCTCTGGCCAGGCCCTCCCTCTTTAAACCCTTATATCAGTTAGCTGTTGCTGCCTAACTGCCCCAGAATGGAATGGCTTAGAACAACCGTGGTTTTATTTAGCCCATGATGCTATTGGTCAGCCGGCCGACACCACTGATTTCTGCTGGGCTCTATCAGGTGTCTGCTGGCAGGTTGGCTGGTGGTCACTGGTGGTGAGATGACCCAGGATGGCTTCACTAACATGGTGGGTTGTTGGCAGGTTGTCAGCGATTTGTGCTTGGCTCCACTGGGACACCTTATTTCTTTTCCGTGTGGCCTCTCAGGCTTGTTTCCATGGTGGTCTCTGGGCTCCAAGAACAGCAAGAAGGCAAGCCCCATATATAAGCTCTTTTCTTTTCTTTTTTGTTTTTTAAGATGGGGTCTTGCTCTATCGCCCACACTGGAGTGTAATGGCACAATCATAGCTCACTGCAGCCTTAAACTCCTGGGCTCAACCGATCCTCCTGCCTCAGCCTCCCACTAACTAGGACTACAGGCACACACCTCCATGCCTGGCTTATTGGTTGATCGATCAATTGATTGTAGAGGTGGAGGTCTCCATGTGTTGCCCAGGCTGGTCTCGAATTCCTGGCCTCAAGTGATCCTCCCACCTTGGCCTCCCAAAGTGCTGGGATTACAGGTGTGAGCCACTGTGCCCAGTTGTACAAGTACTTTTCAAACCTCTGCTTGTATCACATTTGCTGAAGTCCCATTCGCCAAAGCAAGTCACACGGCTAAGGCCAGATGTAATGGGGAGAAATAGATTTCACCTTTTTAAAAAAAATTAATTAATTTTTAAAATTTCAAAATATTAAGGGGGTATAAATGTTTTTGTTACATAGAAGTCAGGGCTTTTGGGGTGTCCTTACCAGAATAGCGTTCATGTACCCAGTAGGTACGTTTTTATCCTGTACCTCCCTCCCTCTCCTTCTTCTTGGGGTCCAGTGTCCCTTAGATTCCACTTCCTTGTGGGAGGGGAAATGTGTCACCATCTTTGCAGTCTGCAAGTCTTCCAAGGCTCCCCAGTGCCCTCAGGATATACCCAGACTTTTTAGCCTGCTGTCTACACCCTCTGTGGCGTGTTCCCAAACCACCTTCCCAGTGTGCGTCCCATGCAGACCTCGTGCTGCGGTAATTCCAGAATCTCACTGTCTTCAAAGCACTTTCTGTCCCCCAAGCCTTTGCACGTGCTGTTCCTGTCGTCCGGGATGCCGCCCCCCCCCTCCGCCCCGCATCCTGTGCCTGTTTATTCTTCAAGGTCAACTCCAATGCCACCCTTTTCTACAAGCTCTTTCCACTTCATCTCCATGTGAATTCATCCTCATTTCTGGATCTCAGAGCCTTCTGCTCGCGTCTCTGTTGCAGCACTTCTGTCCTGTGCTCTGGGAGCACAAAGTTTGCTCAAGGCTAGTAGGGCGAGAGCTCTGGACTCACTATCGGGGTTCGAATTCCAGCTCCTTCATGCACTCTGTGACTTTGCACACATTGTTTTACCGCTAAGCTTCAGTTTACTCATTTCTAAGAAAAGGGGGACATGATGGTCCCAACTTCGTAAGGTTGTTTTGCAAATCCAGTGATGCTCCTGTAAGTGCTTGGCAGGTACACGCGAGCTCCCGAGAGACTGTAAGCACCTTGTGAGCAGGAGCACGTTGGTTGAATCTCCTCCCAGACCGAGCACGTGGCTCGACACAGAACAGGTCGGGGGAGCTCCTTGGCGATCATTTTTGTGAATTGACATCTCCCCCGAATAGCAACGGGTCCTGCAGATGCAGCAGACGTGGGGCTTGCCCGGTTTTTGGCTTTTCCTTGGCACTCCTCAGTGTGGGACAAGACTTGGCTGGGCCCACAGCCAGCAATGATGTGGTTGCTAATAATATCATTATATGCTGAATAATTAACTGTCATTTAAATATTCATATGTTGTTGGGGGCAAGGCCTTTTATCAGCATCTGGGGACGGAAGAAGGCGATGGATGTTGGCAAGGCTGACTTTGCCCGTGAAGGGCAACCCGGAGTCCAGGGAGAGCTGCGGAGTGGCCACCAGATAGTCGGCTAATATATAACTGCACTATCCCCGCATGATAAACTGCGACTTCATAAACGCTTGATGCATATGAGCAAGCCTAAAACAATATTGGAAGCATTAATTTCATTTGACTAATGCTTATCTTATCTATATTTTATTCTGTTCCATCTTTAAAGAAGCCCCTCTTTCATGCACAGGAAGCAGGGCTGGAGACTGCGGAAGGGCTAGAGGAGAGGGGCTGGAGCGTCTCCCCTGTCTGCCCGATGAACTGCAGGCAGGGCTTGGGGCCTGTCTGGTGCACCCTGGGACTTCAGGGTCTCAGGGCTGCCACTCAGCCTTGGAGCCCTGCCTCGGGGAGTTCTGACTCTGGGTTCTTGGGAGAAGAGCTCAGGCTCTCCGGTGGGCTCAGGGGAGAGCAGCATGGCACCTAGTTCCTGGCCAGTTGGGCCAAAGCTGCTGCAGGTTTGCCACTTGTTTGTTAGGAATGAGCCTGGCAGAGAGGCCCTAGTGACCCTGCAGGGAGAGGCTTGGGAGAGAAGGCAGGGACTGTCACAGCGCAGCGACCCCAAGGTGGGGAAGCCGGGATGGGAGGAGAAGGGGGGAGGGGAAAAAGAAGTTCAAGGAGAAAGACAAGAGGAAGGAGAGGAGAGGGCAGAGGAAGAAAGGCAAGAAAGAGACGAAGGAGCCGGGGCAGGGTGGGGCTGGTGCCAGGGAGCTGGCTACCCTGGAGGGACGGGGCAGCTTGGCGTGGCCGTGGAGCAACCGTTCTGGAACTTAAGCCCCAGCCGTGCCTCTAAGGAGATGTAGATCAGTTTTCCATTGGTGAGAAGGGAACAATCATAGTACTTGACGGATGCATCAGTTGCCCATTTCTGTACAGATTCTAACCAACAACCACAGACGTAGTGGCTTTGAACAGCACGCATTTCTCACAGTTTCTGTGAGTCAGGGGTTTGGGTACGGCTCAGTCGGGTCCTCTTCCGAGGGTCTCGCAAACCTACAATCGAGGTGGCAGCCAGGACGCATTCTCATCTGGAGGGCTGGCTGGGAAGGGGTGTGCTTCCCATTCCACTCAGACTGTGGGTAAGACTCATCTCTCGCAGTTGTGGTGCCAAAGGCTCTGGCCCCTGCTGGTTGTCTGCTGGAGGTGGCCCTCAGTGCCTAGATGTCACCCACGTTCCTTGCCACGTGGGCTTCTCCAGCACACTGCTTAGATCCTCTAGCCAGCAGGGGAGCCTGTCCCTGCAGCCTGCTAAGCCCGTCTGGTATAATGCGATGCCGTCTCGGGAGTGACATCCCGTCACCTGTGCCGCAGTCTGTCGGTTGGCAGCATGAACACACCAGGAGGCTGGGGTCATGGGTGTTACCTTCAGGCCTGCCTGCC
>RJWJ010033280.1:0-17884 GCA_004363605.1 Indri indri | reverse complement strand
GATATTGTTATTCCCATGTTATAGATGAGGAAACTGAGATTTATAGAAGAGAGACTCTTTGTTTCTACTGTAGGGGTGGAAAGGTGTGATACATTTCCTAACCTATCATAAGGGTTATGGCTGATACTCCTGTAACAAAAGACAAGTTAACAAGAGAAAAACATAAGAAATTTAATTAATTAAAGTTTTACATGAAATGAGTCTGCAGGGTGGCCATCCTGCATGTTGGAAGCATAGCCTCAGGCAGAGGCTGAGAATAAAAACTTGGAGGAGGGGCAAAGTGAACCAGAATTTATGTGGGGTGGGCAAATATACATGTTTAATAAGCTATAGAAGGAGTCATGAATATTTATAAAAGGAGAAACACGTGCACACACAATTGAGCTTTATGCTTATTCATGGGTCCCATGTTCAAAAAATGGCGGTATTAGCATTATCTGAGGGTGGAGTTTTTGGCTCTCTGACTTCACAAGGTAAAACAGAGGACACGAAAACCCTCTGTGCACAGCCTCCATAGACTGGTCAGAACTACTCTACCATGGTTGGTGGTCTCTTATCAGGAAGAAATGCTTATCAGTTGTGTGGAAACTGCAGAAAGGGTGGAACAGCTTAGGCAGTTGGTTGAAATCATCAGAGGATCAAATCTTTCCAAAAGACTGGTTTCTCTTTAACCCTTAGGGAAGAAAGCCGAATGGAAGTTATTGAGGGAAGGGGTATAATGAGACATGTCTGACCTACCATCCTGTCATGACCAGGATTTCACTTTTTAAGGTTTCTCTGGGGTCTTGTTGGTCAAGGGAGGGTCCACTCAGTTGGTTTGGGGAGGCTTAGGATTTTATTTTTATTTATTATATATACCATAAGATATTCTGCAGTACCTTCCCAGCTTCATCTGGATGAGACGCCCCTTCAGATTTAAGAGGGCTCTTTCCTGGAGAAAGAGGTACGAGTTTACTAAAATGTGTTCATGAATTCCAGGAGGGGTTTGTTTTTAATTATGTATTTGTATATCTTCATAGCACTTAGCATAGAGTTGTGTACATAGCAGGAACTCAATAAAAAATGATGGATTAATTGCTCAAGTATGGAATAATATAGTAATGTAGCAATGGCTGAATGTAGAGTAGATAAGGTCTTTATAAATCCCATGATGGCTGAGTGGAGAAAGTAGCACTCTATACTTACTTTTGCAGCTTGGATTTATTGAGAGGGTATGAATATGATGTGAGGTTTTAGGTGAATTGTTTTGGTTAAGTGTCTTGCAGATTCGGTAAATATTTGTAGGTTTTTATGTTGATGAATTTTGGGGAAATCTTCTTCTTGAGGGGAATTTAAATTTTTGGCTTGGCAAGTTTTCTTCTTTTTCTGTACGGTAGCAGAGGTGTGTTCATCTTCAAAACTCAAATCTTTAGCTCATTTTATAATAGATTGGCTAGTTTGTTTTTTGCTGCTGTGGTAAGAGCCGTCTTATAATCAGCATCTCCGCTTCTTCTAACAGTTTTATGGATTTGTTTTGAAGAACCTAAAAAAAAAAGAAACTTATATTGTGCTAAATATTTCTTTAAGAAGGGTATCTTAAGCTGAATAATACTCTAGATGTGAAATCCCAAATAACCACATTTGAAAAAAATATCTTGAAGACTAAATAGCCCCAGAAACTTCTTTCCCTCATTGTCAAGGTAAATTATCTATAGACTGGAGTGGATAGAACTGAATTGGTCAAGAGGAGACAAACTGAGATCATCACTTGTTTATACAGGAGCATTTAATTGCTCTGAGTGAATTAAAGTCTCCTAACCCAGACAAATTATACCCCAGAGTTCTTTTTTCTTTTTTTTTTGAGACAGAGTCTCATTCTCTTGCCTGGGCTAGAGTGCTGTGGCGTTAGCCTAGCTCACAGCAACCTCAAACTCCTGGGCTCAAGTGATCCTCCTGCCTCGGCCTCCTGAGGAGCTGGGACTACAGGCGCTCACCACCATGCCCAGCTAATTTTTTCTATTTTTGGTAGAGATGGGGTCTCACTCTTGCTCAGGCTGGTCTCGAGCACCTGAGCTCAAGTGATCCTCCCACCTTGGCCTCCCAGAGTGCTAGGATTACAGGCGTGAGCCATCGTGCCTGGCCAGTATACCCCAGAGTTCTAAAGAATTTTGGGATGAGGTCATTTAGTCACTGTCAGTAACCATTGAGAATCATAGAATTACCACAAAAAACATATTTTCAAGACCGAGAAGAAGATAAGAACTTGATATATTTCCTAGTCAAAATCTAGAATGGCTTATTAAGGATATAGTATAAAGGTTTAGAAAAAGAAACTATGATTATTAAGAGTCAACATTGGCCCATGAAGAATATGTGAGATCAGACTAACCACATTTTCTTTTTTTTCTTTTTTAAAGTTTATTTTTAATTAATTTATTTTTTAAAAATGGTCACAAAGAATTTATTTTTATTATTTTTATTTTTTAAAACAATTGGAACATTTTCTTCTTTAAGGTGAGTGCATTGGTGGAACAAGGGAACACTGTCAGCTACCATTTTTGGATTCAGGAATGTTTTGACAGGAATGATTTTTATGTACTTGGGGATATGAGAAAAATTTGAGCTATATGATGAAATAGGTGATGCAGAAATAGAGGTATAGAATGGAGATGTGACTTAAAACAATGCTTTTTAAAAAAGTGTACGACTTTTAGTTGGCTGCAAGTTTGATTATGTCAAAAGTGTGGTTTAGTTGCCAAAAGTTGTGATTTTAGCTTGCATAAATAGAGATATATTGTCAAAAAAGAGGGAGTGGATAGTCCTCTTTTAAATAGTGTTAATTAGTGCTAATTAGCTTATACCTATAGTAGATTTCAGTTCTAGGAACTAGGATAGTAAGGGAACTGAAACCACTCACATGAGCTACATTCAGAGGAGCAGATTTGTTTTTATAACCAGTAATTGGCTCTGACCATAGCTCTCACAGAAGAGTTCCAGAAGAATTTGGAGATAGGGAAATGGCAACATTATTGGAATACCATGGATTTTGATAGCACTCACTTGAATAAATGTAGATTGGCTAATCAGTCAGTCTAGGCAAAGAACAGCATCTACAAAAAAAGGAAGTAAAAAAGCCTGCCCTGTTTGGGGAACTACAAGTAAGTCAGTACAGATAATGTGTAAAGAGGGAGAGGGCGGGTGGTGGGAGGTGAGACTGGGGATGTTGGCAGGTGCCTTATATGCAGGTGGAGAGACTGGATCCCAGGAAGATGAAAGTGATTTGCATAAGGCTTGACTGTATTGAACCAGATCAGAACCCTAAGCTTTCTTAGTTCCATTCAGGAGTTCTCTCCTCCTTCCCTTCCTTTAGGTTTGTTGTTTTAGGTTTATTTGTTTTACTTAAGAGAGAGGGTCTTGCTATATTGCCAAGGCTGGGTTTGAGCTCCTGGGCTCAAGCAATCCTCCAATCCTCAGCCTCTAGAGTAGCTGGGACTACAGGCGTGTACCACTGCACCTGGCTTAGGTTTATTTTAAAATGGTCAGGGCATGCCCTCTGTTTATGAAAGGATTTTAAATAACAGGCACACAGAACTATCTTTTGAAAAGCTGTGACCTACAAGCAATAGAGTGAAGGATATTAACATTCCCACTTATCAATGCCACATACTATGGTTTTAATGTTTAGAGACCTATATTCTAGGTCATGCTACAGTCAAGAACACTTTCTACTTTACCATGCTGTTTGCTTAAAAGAGGATTCTTTCTTTGACTAGTTCAAATGATAGATGCTGGGATGATCAGTTGCAGCTGTAGTGATCCAGCAGTTAATAACTGTGTTGAATAGAAGATATGTTTATCAAGACCTGGTGGTAACTTTGTTTGTAACTGATGTTGTTGTAGCTTATTGTTCCACCACAGGCAGGGTTGAATTTCAGCATGGGAAACAGGGTTCTTGAGGCTTCTCTGCTCATTCCTTAGTCAGGACTCTATCTAGGGTTGATATCCAGCCTATGTGCCATATATTTATGGCCTGCGTTTGTTCTGTTTGGTTGGTGCTCATACTGCATTGATTGCTAACTATTTTGAAAATTGTGTCTGGCTCTATTCATCCCTCTTCTCTGATCTTATGCCAGACCTGAAGTTTCTATAATTTGTCTGTGGTTTATTTATACAGGAAAATTGCCCCCTTTTCCTCTCCTCATGCTCTTAAGCAACTTTATATAAAAAAAAAATTTCTGGAAACATAATTTTCTTTTTTTACTGTTAAAGGCCATTATGCAATATTTTGGGTCCACTTAGTGATTTAAAAGCTAGTTTCAAACATTTATGAGTCAATCAAGGAAATTTGAAAACTGACTAGGTAGGTATTTGGAATTAAGGATTTTTTTGGTCGTATTTTTCTTGGTATAATAATAGTATTGTGGTTATATTTAAAAAAAGAGGTCCTATCTTTTAGAGGCGCATGCTGAAATGTAGATAATATGATATGTATGGATTTACTTTAAAATAATCTGGTATGGGGGTATACAGATGAAGATTAGATATGCATTGATAATTGTTAAAGCTGGGTGATGGATACATGGCACTTCATTATACTTTTGTAATTAAAAGTTAGAAAAAGCTCATGGCCTCTTAAAAAACCCTGGCATTTGTAAAATTATAATTGTATTAAAAATTATTGATTCATCAAAGACATATTGGCAATTACAATTTCTGATTGCCTTGAAGTACACAAGGAGTTAATATACTTCTAGCCACCTCACCACACTACAGCATGGCTACCTGGGTTCCTCTAGAGATGGCCTCAGTTTCCACTCTTCTCCCCAAATATTTGCTTCTTGTGCAGTTGAAAGCGGGTATCAAGACTCCTGATTGGAGGCCATTGCGCTCTCACCCTGCCTGGCTGTGTAGATAGTGTAGACACACTGAAATGGGGATAGGGACCGGGGGCTATTATTGCTATTTGGAAATACTTGCCCATCATAGATACAGCCTTTTTTTTTTAGTCACTAGACCACCAGGGAGATACAGCCTTAATGTTTCTCTGACATCCTAGTAATACCAGACCATGCACAAACTGGGTATCAGAGTTAATACTGTGAAGGTACAAAATAATGAGAGCAGTTTTACCAAAGATAATGAAATATTGCATAATGTCTGCATTTTACCATTGATTTGAGTGCATCCGTAGAAAACTGAGTGCAATAAAAACCTAGGGCATTTTCGAAAATTGTATGCCCTTTAACAACTTTGTGAGAATTTTTATGTAAGCACTATTTTATGAATCATATAAAATGTTATAAAAATAGAAAAAAAATACTTCCAGCCAAATGCAAAGAATTCTGACCTTTTAGTTACCTTATGTAATATTTTCATATACATTTCAATATAGCTTTTTGAAATATTAAAAATGATGCTGCTATCATTACTCTTTCCTTTGTAGGCCTTTAGTTGGGAGCCAGGATTAAAAATTTGGACCAACCTTGTTTCTGTCTAGACTTCTTAACCCAGAAGTTGTGTTGTTAATTAATAAATGTTTTTAGTCTTCTTTCTTTTCCCATGTGTGCTAATTTAATGGTTAGATTATATTCCGTTTTCTCGATGTGCCAAACTATCCTCTTGTCCTGAGGCATTCGTTTTTCTTTTTCTTCCAGTTGTGAATAGCTGTACTATAAGGAATTGCTTTTTTCTTTTTTGGTGCTATTTTAGTGGGTGCTCTTTTTTTTTCTGGTGCCTTTTGAGTGGCATTTTAGTGGGTTTAACAAATCAAAGGGTATGGATATTTTTTACAGCTTTTATGATGTCATTCTAGATTGCTTGAGCTTATTTCAAAGGTGTTACTTTGTGGGTTGGGACCTATTCAGTGTTTAATTCTCTGACTCCAATACCAAAGTTTTAAGGCATGTTAGGAAAAAGAGGATATATTTGATTCTATTCAAAGAATTGAGCTTTCATTGGAAACAGAGGTGGAACGACTGAAATGAATTAAATGTAAATGTTGCCTTCAGTGAAATCACAGTACGATACATAATTTAGCTCTGTTAGAGAATACATGATACTAGATAGGGAGAACTGTAATATATGTTGGCAACGATTGCGGAAAATGCATAATAAAGGTGGCATTTGAATAAGGTCTTAAAGGATAGGGAGGACTTAGAGCAAGAGGATGTGAAGGGGGATGGGTAGAAGGTGGGTGTGCAGGGAAAGATGGAGCATATTTGGGTAACATCGAGGCATCCTTTTTGGCCAGAACATATGCTATTCCGAGGATAGTAATTGGGATCTAGGGTTAAATAGTTAGTTGGAGGAATGAATGAACAAGGATATACCAGATAGATAGACTGTATTAAGAAAAAGAATAGTGGGGGAAAAAAGATGATGGCATTTGACTGTGAAAGCTTGAAGACTATCAGCTACCACTGTTGCCTCTATAAATAACTCAGTTGTAGGAAAATTGCTTCCCTGTTAGTCATTCTGCTGGGGTCCCTAGATTAGTATTTAGCAGACCTCATGATTTTCCGGGAAAGGAGAAGCAATGTTGTTGATTTAAATGGAAGTGATTGATTTCCAGAGTCTGTCCAGACAAGAGAGCATGAGAGATGTGGAGATGGAAAAGACTATGGACTTGGAGAAGGTAGGAAGAATTGACATAGCGTTTGCTCTCTTGGGCTCTTTCTAAGAACCTGTAGCTTTTAACATAAAGCTTTAGCAACAGTGGTGGCTTTAGTCTTAGTTTTCTTTCAAGGACTTGTGGAATGTCGTAGCTTCATGTCTATGTGTTCCTCCCACTAAGCTCACTTACTGGCAATTGGACCCCCATTTTAGCCTCATTTGTTAACTTTCCTTGGGTTTTTTTTGTTTTTTTTTTTGAGACAGAGTCTCACTGTGTTGCCTGGGCTAGAGTGCTGTGGCGTCAGCCTAGCTCACAGCAACCTCAAACTCCTGGGCTCAAGCAATCCTACTGCCTCAGCCTCCCGAGTAGCTGGGACTACAGGCACGCGCCACCATGCCCGGCTAATTTTTTCTATATATTTTTAGTTGTCCGATTAATTTCTTTCTATTTTTTAGTAGAGACGGGGTCTACTCTTGCTCAGGCTGGTCTCGAACTCCTGAGCTCAAACAATCCACCCACCTCGGCCTCCCAGAGTGCTAGGATTACAGGCGTGAGCCACCGCGCCTGGCCTCTCCTTGGGTTTTTACCATTCCAGCAGCATGGAAGCCTCTGGGGGGCATCTTTGTCCTGCTAACTGCTGGAGGGTAAGGCAGCTTGGAGATTGATGGTGCTTGGCACAGTGAAAGGATCCAGGAGATTTTGGGTTGCCTTAGTTAGGGAGGAACTCTTTATTACCTGTGGGATGAGGGAGGATACGGTTCTGTATCACAGGAGAGAACTTGAGGCCTTCTGATGAAGATTACTTACTCTTAGAGTTTTTCTTATATCAAAATTGTGCTTCTTGACTGCTGTAAATTCTAAAGTTATGAGGTGAACAGAACATTAGACAAAGTACCTAGAGGGGGGTTTCTGTTAGGTTTGTTCCAGGTGGGAAATCAAAAAGTATGTACGGGACATGGAATGTGGTTAATCCCTATTTTGCCTCATACTTGGGTGAGTTTCGTTGTCTGTAATATTCCTGTCAGTGTTGCGGTGAAGCATACATAAAATAATACATGTGAAGGTGTTTTCAGTGGTTTCCAGGTGGTATGTATGTGTATATGTATGTATAATATGTGTATATGTGTGTGTGTGTGTATTTTTTCTTTTTGTAGTCAAGGTTTCTTATTCCATGTAACACAAAGAGAGGAAGAAATATGCAGAGTTATGGATAATTGTGGGAAGTTTGGGTTCCTGAAGTGTCATGTTGACCTTTTGAGGAGGAATACTTTTAATTTTCCAAGATTTAAAGTAGATATATGGAAAGCTCTGACAGTGAGATCTTTGAGGACAGGGAAGAATCTGTATTTTCCTCTTTGGAAGTCTTAGCAAAACATAGAGAAAGAGGGCATTGGGTGAGGAGAAATCTGGGAAGGAAGTAATTGTTACCTTGCAATTTTATTCGTGAGGGGACCTTACTTTACTCATTTGTGTAATCCGGGAAGGGAGATGAATGCTGACTCAATTTGGAAACTAAATCCCAAGTCTTGGTAGATTTTCTACTATAAGGAAGTATTAGGTTATAAATTCCACATATTTCTCTTCCCAGGGGAGATGTTTAGTACCGAGTCAGGGAATAATGGGTATTTTCCCTTTTGCTCTCAATGAATAATATAGCTATGCAAACCCCTTTGCAGGTGATGAGTCCAGACTCCTACAGTTGTTTTGGCTTTGAGTCGAATTTAAAGTTTTGTTCATTTAAGTTTTCAAATATTCTGTTAAAATTATATAAGTACTTCAGCTACATATTTCTGTGGTTTACTAGGAATACATAACATTAGTCTTCTAATATTCACCTTTTAATTAGGTACAAATAAATAGGAAGAAGTTTTTTAAAATAGTCTACAATCCTTGCACTTATAGGAGAGGGAAAAATGGCTTTACTCCACACTTCTAGGTTATTTGCCTGGGCTGTAAGTTAAATTGACATTAGATAGATTAACAGGAGAAAAACCATTTTAATTACATGCATAAACACAGGAGTCCCACAAAACATGAGACTAGAAGAAGGGCCAGATGATTGAAACTTATATAGCATCCTGATCCACAAAAACAAACAGGGGCTTGGGGATTATGGGGGGTGATGGAGACAAATTATGAGAGGTTGAGGGGAGGAAATGTATGGTAAATAAAGGTTGTCTTCTTATACAGATAAAAAGTCTTTCAGCTAATAAAAATTTTCTGGGAGCAGCCCTCTTACTTATATGGATACTTTTACTAATGTTGAATTCTTTTATAGATGTAAATTTCCTTTACTTAGGGGCTACTTTTCAGAGCTACTCCTGTGCTTGCAGTTTTTCAAAATAACCACCTGGAAGTATGCATAAGAAGTATGTTTTAGGGTCACACATCTGGTCTCCTACAGTCATACTTTGGGGTAATGTGTCCTGAGGCACACTACCCTTTATCAGTGTTAAATCAATTAAGTTGTTGCAGTATGGAAATTAAGAATTAAGTTGGTAATCTAAACCCTAGTTCAAAAAGAACTCTACCAGCTCAAGAGAACTGCACTATGAAATTATTTATTTTTTAGTTATAATCTCTTTATCCTGATCTCTCACACATGTTCATTATAGGAAATTCAGAATATACAGAAAAATATAAAGAAGAAATAGCAATTAGCCATACTTCCACCTTCCAGAGGTAATATAACAATGTTTAATATTTCGTGTTTCCATACATAATTTTTCCTGTGTTTAATTATTTTTAAATATCATACATTGTAAGCAAACTGTCACTTTTTGCACTTTATAAGAAAGTTATGCCATAGGTGTTTAAGTACATCTGTTTCTTTGCTTCTTTTAATGTTCTTTGTCCTGCTTTAATTTTTTATATGATTTTTCTTATATGTCACCTTATTTTTTGAGGTAGGTAGGATATAAATCACAAATTTAAAAACAAACCCTGTCTCTTTTTAGGATGTCATAAATTTTAGAGTAAGATATCAAGCTTCATCTGAAGTCACATTCACTAGGCTTCTAGAGTGCTTTAACTGTGCCTCTATTTCCTTTCTTTCCCTTTTTTGGAAATGACACATGCTCCAACAGTAGGAGACTATATTTTGCTAACATGCCAAATTTCTTTTGTTGTCTTTTTGTTTTTTAAACAACTTTATTAAGATATAAATTAAAGCTCAGTGCAGTGGGTCATGCCTGTAATTCTAGCACTTTTGGCGGTCGAGGCAGGAGGATTGCTTGAGGCCAGGAGTTAGAGACCAGCCTGAGCAAGATGCAGACCTCATCTCTACAAAAAAAATAGAAAAATTAGCCAAGTGTAGTGGTGCATACCTGTAGTTCCTGCTACTCTGAAGGCTGAGCCAGAAGGATTGTTGAGCCCAGAAGTTTCAGGTTGCAGTGAGCTATGATGAGGCCACTCTACTTCAGCCTGGGCTACAAAGTGATACCCTGTTTCTACAAAAATATAATAAATAGAAAATTAGCTGGGCATGGTAGCACACACACTTGTAGTCCTAGCTCCTCAGGAAGCTGAGGCAGGAGGATCACTTGAGCCCAGGAGTTGGAGGCTACAGTGAGCTATGATGGCATCACTGCACTCCAGCCTGGGCAACTACAAATCACTGATTAAAGAAATCCTATATGACACAAACAAATGGAAGAACATCCAATGCTCATGGATTGGAAGAATCAATATAGTTAAAATGACCCTACTGCCCAAAGCAATCTACAGATTCAGTGCAATTCCTGTCAGAGTACCAACATCATTTTTCACAGAGTTAGAAAAAACAATTTTAAAATTCATGTGGAACTGAAAAAGAGCCCAAATACCCAAAGCAGTCCTAAGCAAAGAGAACAAAACTGGAGGCATCACATTACCTGACTTCAAATTATACTACAAGGCTATAGTAACCAAAACAGCATGATAGTAGCATAACAGTAGACACATAGATCAACAGAACAGAATAGAGAATCTAGAAATAAAACTGTATACCTACAACCTACTAATTTTTGACAAAGCAGGCAAAAACATACACCAGGGAAAGGACACACCATTCAATAAATGGTGATGGGAAAATTAGCCACATGCAGAAGAATGAAACTGGATCCCTGTCTCTCACCATATACAAAAATTAACTCAGAGGACATTGATACTTTGGGACAGAAGTCTGCCAACCTCCTCATTTGCCAGCAAGTTAATAAATGCCTCTTTCCTTCTCCTCAAATCGCTTGTTCTCATTCTTCTGACATGGCCTCAGGGACAAGTGTCAAATTTTCAGTAACAGCATTTGGCGTCCCTGGATGGGGCCCATTGGAGACAGAATTCTCATACACTCATCTCCTATCCAAAGCTTTGGTCAGCCTTTTATGAGGCACCTACATGAATATACACATCATTGAGAGTGTGATGCCTTGATGGATTTGGTCGGACCTCATTTGAGAGGACCCTGTTTACAACTAACCGTTTATGTGCTTGGGGAGGTCCAAGGACCGAAAGGCCACCCGATACACAGGGAACCCAACGTGTGGGGGTCCACCCTTTGATGATTGGCAGTTTCCCTCAGATCCTTAGGCTTGTATTGATAATACTTTTTCAGGCTGGGTAGAGGGTTGTCCTACCCAGGGAAGAAAGGAAAGAAAGAAGCATTTAAGATTACCAGAATCCTTCTGGAGGAACTCACTGCAAGATGGGCTCCTACCAGGAGCTGACAAGGGCCTTCCCCAAGTTCCTGTGTGCATACAGGAACAAGCCTTAGAGGACAATGGGATGACGGGCATCAACAGTCCAGGGAAAGAGGACAGGCAAATGGAGAATAACATGCTGGTGATGGAGGCCGTGGACAGATAGCTGCAGAGACAGCTCAGCAATTCCTCCTTCTACAGCGAGGACATCAACAGACACCCCATTGCCAACAGGACCCAGGAGTACATTCCACAGAACTCTGGACATTTCAAGATTGACAATAGACCCCCTCTTTATAGCAGAGGTAACCCAGCAAGTAAACAAAGCCCTATACCTAGAATAGAAAGTGCATGCATCCTAAAACTGTTACAGGAAACCCATCTAAAGTGGGATAAGATATTGCTGCTTGCCCTCCTCTGGATAAGGGTAGACCTTTAGAAGCAAGCTTAAGTTGAGCCCCTAAGAAATAGTTTATGAGAGACCCTTTCTAGCACCCTGAGGTAAGTATGGTAATATAACAATGAGTAAAAGAAAATAGAGTAAAACAGTATGTCATATGAGTGGGTCAGGTGCTAACCACTATACATGAGTTTGCCTCTTTCGAGTCCCTGCTCCACTTGGAAGCAGAAGAGCAGAAGGGACCCTATGAAATGCCTTTAACAACTCACACCTTGTTAAAATTGTTAGAAGTGCAAACTTCGGTCCATCATACCAAAGTAAAGAGGTGTAGCCCCCAGTGGAGGGGCCAGCCTTGAGGTGATTTAAAGTATCTGTTTGAGAAAAAGAAAAAAATGAAAATGTTGATATTTTCGCTAAAACAAAACAACAAAAAACAAAAATTAATGCAGGATGGATTAAAAACTTAAATATAAGACCTGAAACAATAAATCCTAGTAGAACACCTAGGAACAACTCTTCTGGACATTGGCCTAGGCAAAGAATTTATGACTAAGACCCCAAAAGCAAATGCAATAAAAACACAAATAGACAAATGGGGCTTCATTAAACTGAAAAGCTTCTGTACAGCAAAAGAAATAATCAAAAGAGTAAATAGACAACCTATACAATGACAGAAAATGTTTGCCAACTATGTGCCTGAGAAAGGACTAATACTAAGAATCTATAAGGAACTGAAACAACCCAACCAGAAAAAACTAAATGACCCCATGAAAAAGTGGACGAATGACATGAACAGGTATTTTTCAAAAGATATACACATGGCCAACAAACATGAAAAAATGCTCAACATCACTAATCATCAGGGAAATGGAAATTAAAACCATAATGAGACACCGTCTTACTCCAATTAGAATGGCCATTATTAAAAAGTAAAAGAACAATAGATGTTGGTGCAGATGTGGTGAAAAGGGAACACTTACACACTTTTGGTGGGAATTAGCACCACCTCTATGGATATCAGTATAGAGATTTCTCAAAGAACTAAAGTATACCATTTGATCCTGCAATCCCATTACTGGGTATCTCTATCCAGAGGAAAAGAAATCATTATATCGAAAGATACCTGCATCTGGATGTTTGTCATAGCTTAATTGACAGTTGCAAAGATATAGAATCAACCTAAGTGCCCATTCTTCAAATGATTCTCATATATCATCCTGCTCATCATTGTTTTGCTAACTGGGGAAAATGTTCATCCGAAGTTTCCTTTTGAAGAAGTGTTTTGAAAAAAGATAGCTTTTTTTTCAAAATGCTTGGATTTTTTGCCACATGTCATATATAGACTTAGTCTTACCTTGCAAAGAAATATTCAAGTTGTTTTGATTTGACATGATATCACACCAAATGCTGCATTCCTATAGAAATCTTCTTTCAGTAATTCATGTTGCTGATTCTGTTCTTCATACAATTTATTTGTTCTCTCAGAGATAAAATTTTGGCTAACACCTGTCCCTGCCATAGCCAACACACTTTAGAATGATAGGGCAAATCCGCACTGAATACCCCATCATTCAACTTCAGCGTATTACAAAACTGATGATGCTGTGTTGCATTTGCAGGAATATAGTTAACAATACTTATAACTTGTTGCAAAGTGTCACAAAATAGTAGCTCTAGCGCAGAGATTTTGCTGGTGCAAGATACAATGAAAAGAAATGAAAGCATCTGGATCTGTTAGTACTTTTTTTTAATCTGTGCAATAACCTTTCGTGTTTTCCTGTCATGGAAGGTGTACCGGGTTTGTACATACACTCACTAAATTTACCAAATTCAGTCCAAATTCATGACATTTATCTTGAAAGTTGTTGAAGATATCTATTCCCCATGTTCTGTTTACAAGAGTGCCCAAAGTGAGTAACTCTTTGTGGTGAAGAAAATCTTCTGTTATGACCCCAATGAAGTATAAAACCTGCAAACAGTCAGTAGTATCAATTGATTCATTCAAAGTGATTGAATAATATGTATTTTCCTTTTGAAGTATTGTGTGAAGTTGTTCTGTTAAGTTGAAGCCTAATTCATGCTGCCAGTCAGTTATGGTTCTCCTTGAAAGAGGCAGTTGTTTGTACTTTAAAACGTTATTGGGGTCTAAGCATCCTACAACTTCGACAATACATTCTTTCACAATTTCTACATCACGGAATGGCTTCCTTTTTTTACTCCAGAGTATATAAGCTACTTTAGAAGTTGCTTCAGTGTCATTATTTCCAGGTCTTATTGCTGCTTGAAAGAATTGTCTTTGCTTTTGCTTTTCATCTTTTAATTTCTGCAGTATAACCTTTTGCACCTCTCCCTTTAATTTAAAATATTTGTGGTCCTTATGAGTGTTATAATGCTGATGAATATTGAGTTTCTTTAATGTCGATATTGCAGTATCACAAAGCAAGCAAATCATGTTATCTTTAGCAGAAACAAGATAGTATTGCAAGTCCCAGTCCTCATTAGAAAATCTGGTTTCTTCCTTCAGTGTCCTCTTGGTCTTCTTTGACATGATGGGCTGTTAAGCAGACAGAATTAAAAAAGATTGCCGAGCTGTGCAACTGTTCATAAATTCCACTTCAAACAGAAACACAGTGCACCGTTGTCAAAAGTTGATAACAGACTGGCATACTCCACTCGACCCCCATAAACTCTCGCCAACCAGCCTCATGTGTTAGTAGTGCCAGTCAGGTGGGGGAAGTTAGAACTAAATCATGAGCTTAGCAGCTGTCGGTTTAGGCCTTACGGCTTACCAATGTTCTAATTGTGCCAGTCAATTTGGGAGGATTATTCTGTTGAAACTTATTTTATTCTTTGGTATTTTAAATATGTTCATTTAAAAAATAAAATAAAAATTTAAAATATAAAAATATAAAAGATGAACAAAAATGTATTAATAAAGCTAAAAGAATTTGTTCTGTAAATTTGGATTCAGTCAAAAGGCCACACTTATGGACCTAGAAGGCCACGTGTGGCCTTAAGGGTGTAGGTTCCCTACCCCTGGACTGGTCTAAGAGACCATGAATTTGACAGCTTGTTGTATCTGCCACCAAGCAGAGCAAATTATGTGAGTTCAAGGTGTTACCTAGACAGATATGTACCCTGTAGAGTATTTGGCTGGGTTAAAAGGAAGGCAGTGTTGACAGAAGTGGTAGTCCTTGCTATCAAAGTTTGTCCTAGCTGTGGTTTGGAGCAGTCCAGTCCGGGTAGGTTCTCAAACCCCAATCTCTTTGGTAAAACTGGTTACATGAGAAGATCAGCCATTTTAGAAATACTAGGTACATGAGTTGGATTCGATGTGGTGCCTGGAAGATGTTAAGCAGGAGTCATAGCATCAGTAAAAGTAATGGTTGTATATACAAACCTAAAGCTATCTGACAAAGATACTGTGGTGAGAAAGAAAGCGAACAAATCTGCCTGAAGGGGGAAATGCAGGAGTAACAGATGGTTTCTCTTGATTTTTCTATTGAAAAGCCTGGTGAACAGCTTTCCTGGGTTATTGCCTTGGAAGAGGACTTTGTGGTCTGTCCAGGTTTAGGGGCAGTTCACTGCCTGCATTTTGGGTACTTGTTTGTGAATGTCTGCTTCCTGAGCACCACAGTCAGCTGGTCATATGGGCAAGGTACAGCCTGTCTCGTCAAGGAGCAGTTACCTTCTTTACTTCATGGTACAGAAGTTGTAAATTTACCTTAATTTCATTTGAAGATGAGATGATGGAGAGCGACGGCTTCCAAAACTCTGTGATCCTTTGTGTATGTGTGTTTAAGGTATCTCTATTTAAAAAGTGCTGATAGTAGTGAAGTAGTCAGCTAAAAGTAATAGTAAGGTTAATTCTCATTTAATTAGAAGTGTGTATCCCCTTCCTAACACTGTGCATCATCAGTCAAAGATGACAGGAGATGCTCTCTGATTTGTAATGGGGTTCAGAAATTATCTGGAAGGCAGGGAGAACTGAAATGCTGGAGCAGACAGCGAGTTGAAGACAAAACAAATTGGTTTTTCAACATGAACCAAAAGTAGAAGTGTGACTTGGTAGCAGTACTGTGCTGGTGGGCAGTCTCTTTCAGGAGTGTTTGTAACAGGAAGGATACAGTGACATATTTTAGTTTAGGAAGTAAACTGATTATAGCATGAGTGGCACTGAATTGGTCACCAATAGGATCAATTCTAGGATATCCCAGAATACTAGTATGCAAAGGATAGCATAGTAACCTAATCATATCCATTCCCAGAGACAAAGAATTCCATCATTCATGCTGCAGATAATCTGCAGATAATGTGAAGCAGACCTTATAGGGTTGGTATTGATGTGGTGAGCTGAGGCAGTCCATGAGGTACGTATGTCTTGGGTCTGGAAAGAGGGATAGCTTAGCTGCCTTCAAGGAGTTCTGTTCATGGTATGGCTTTGAATGCTTAAAATGTATTGCCTGCAGCCTCTGTATTAAAACTGACAGTTCAAAACATTAAAAACATTTTTTTAAGTAAAAATTTTTTTTAAAAAATTAAATCTTTTATTTGAGATAATTTCAGATGCATTTGCAATTGTAAGAAGTAATACAGAGAGATCCCTGTGCATTTTAGCCAGTTTCCCTCAATGGTGACATCTTGAAAAACTGTAGTATATTATCAGAACCAGGATGTTGACATTGATATAGTCAAGATACTGAACAATTCCATCACTTCAAGGATTCTTGGAATTGCCCTTTTATAGTCACATCTACCTCCCTTCTTCTTTTCCCAGCATTGCCCTCTGCCCCAGCTATTCCTGACCTCTGACAACTACTAATCTGTTACTCATTTCTATAATTTCGTCATTTCAAGAATGTTATATAAATGGAATCATACAGTATGTAAACTATTGGGATTGGCTTTTCTCACTCTTGTAGGGCAGGTCTACTGGTGATGAATTCTCTTGTTTTACCTGAAAATGTGTTCATTTTGCCTTCATTTTTGAAGGATATTTTTTTCTGTTTGTAGAATTCTGGCTTGACAGGGTTTTTTTTGTTAGTTTTTTTCTTTCAGTACTTGTAAGGTATTGTTTCATGTCTTCTTGCCTCCATTGTTTCTGATGAGAAGGCAGTAGTAATTTCATTCATTTTTCTTCCCCTGAATATCATATGTTCTTTTTCTCTGGCTCCTTTAAAGATTCTGTCTTATCTTTGGTTTCCAAAAGTTTGCCTGTGAGGTACCTGTGTATTATTTGGTTGGTATTTATATACCTGTGTATATCCTGCTTGGGGTCTACTGAGCTACTCGAATCTGTATATTTTTGTCTTTTACCAAATTAGGAAAAATTTTGGTCAATATTTCTTCAGATATTGTTTTCTGCTTCATTCTATTTTCCTTCTGGAGCTCCAATTTATATGTACATTAGACTCGTTGCTCCACTATCTCTGAGGTCTTCTCCACTGCCGCCCTTTCTCTTTAATCTTTTTTTCTCTATTTTTCAGATCAGATAGTTTTTGGTGTTCTTTTTTCAAGTTCATTAACTCTTTTTTTTTTTTTTTTTTTAGAGACAGAGTCTCACTGTGTTGCCCAGGCTAGAGTGCTGTGGCATCAGCCTAGCTCACAGCAATCTCAAACTCCTGGGCTCAAGCGATCCTACTGCCTCAGCCTCCCGAGTAGCTGGGACTACAGGCATGCGCCACCATGCCCGGCTAATTTTTTCTATATATTTTTAGTTGTCCGATTAATTTCTTTCTATTTTTAGTAGAGACAGGGTCTCGCTCTTGCTCAGGCTGGTTTCGAACTCCTGAGCTCAAACAATCCGCCCGCCTCGGCCTCCCAGCGTGCTAGGATTACAGGCATGAGCCACCACGCCCGGCCTCATTAACTCTTCTGTCATCTACAATCTGCTATTAAGCCCATCCACTGAATTTTAGTGTCTATTTCTCTGTTGAGATCTATTTTTTTCATTCATTATGATCATAGCTGTTTTAAAATCCTTGTTTCCTAATTCTAATATTTGGGTCAGCTCAGGGTTGGTCAGTGTTGATTGACTCTTCTCTTGAGAATGGGTCATATTTTCCTGTTTCTTTATATGCGGAGCAATTTTGGATTATGTCCTTGACATTGGGTATGATATGTTGTGGAAACTGGATTCTGTTACCTCCGGAGAGCATTGAGATATAGATATAGATATATATATATATATTTTTTTTTTTTTAATTTTTTTTTTTA
>RJWJ010033279.1:0-17989 GCA_004363605.1 Indri indri | reverse complement strand
ATTGGTATTAGTCATCACATATATATATGTGTATGTGTGTGTGTATATATATATATTATATCATTCTGTCTATATATAATATATATACACATATGCACACATATGTATACACACCCATATTGTTGTATAGAGAAAACAATGTTATAGTTGCATTGCCATTGTACAGAAAAAAAATCTGTGCATTGTGTTTATCCCACAACTCAGTAAAAAAGGAGTCAACAATTGTGAATTTTGAACAAATTATTGTTCATTATAGGTCATTAAATGTAAAATGTCCAATTTCAAATCAAAACTGTGGTTTATTGTATTTCAAACAAGAAGCAGTACAATTAAGCAAAGTATGTGCCTAAGCTATCGACACAGTTTTGCCATCTTAACGGTAGCTTGCTTATGCCAGCAGCGAAGGCTGGAGACCAAGTGGCAATGAAATTGTGAAAGGCATTTTCCAAAGCTTATTGAGAATTGAATATTTTTTCTTGCAAGAAGTGGTCCAAAACCTGGAAGAAGTGGTAGCTGGTGCAAGGTCTGGTGAATATAGTGGATGACAGAGTTTCCAAGTCCAGCCTCTGTAGTTTGAGCAGCATTGTTTGTGCGACATGTGGTCTTGCAAGAGGATTGGCCTGTCTCTGCTGACCGATCTTGCCTGCTTAATCTCAAGCAACCTTATCATTTCATCCAATTGGTTGCAGTAGACATCCGCTGTAATCGTTTGACCAGGTTTCATGAAGCTGTAGTGGATAATACCAGCGCTGGACCACCGAACAGACAACATCAGCTTTTTTTGATGAATATTCGGTTTTAGACTGTTTCAGCGTTTCACCTTTATCCAACCACTGTGCTGAATGCTTGGGATTGTCAAAAAGAATCCATTTTTTCATCACATGTAATAAAATGGTATAGAAATGGTTTGCTTTTATGTCATGACAGCAAAGGAAGGCAAGCTTGAAGATGATTTCTCTTCTGACATGCATTTAATTCATGCAGAACTCATCCATCCAACTTTTTACCTCGCCAATTTGTTTCAAATGGTCCAATATTGGAATAGTAAGTCAAAACTTGCTGCTAATTCACGAGTAGATTGGCCTGGCACGGTGGCTCACACCTGTAATCTTAGCACTCTGGGAGGCCAAGAATCGCTAGAGGTCAGAAGTTCAAGATCAGCCTGAGCAAGAGCGAGATCCCCGTCTCAACTAAATATAGAAAAAAATTAGCTGGGTGTGGTGGCACGCACCTATAGTCCCATCTACTTGGAAGGCTGAGGCAGGAGGATTGCTTAGGCCAGGAGTTTGAGGTTGCTGTGAACAAGGCTGATGCCACGGCAGAGTGAGACTCTGTCTAAAAAAAAAAACAACAACAAAAACAAGAAGTGGGTTGAGATGGATTCACTTCCACTACAGCTTTCGGCTCATCATTATCCACCTTGGTCTCAGGTCGCCCACATGGCTCATTTTCAGGATTAAAATCACCAAAGTGGAACTTCTCAAACCGTCCATGTACTGTGCGTTCATTAGCCACATCCTTCCCAAATACTGCATTGATATTTCGAGCTCTCTGTGCTACATTGGTTCCACAAAGGAATTCATGTTTGAAAATTACATGAATTTTTTGACTTATTCCATGGTTTCACAAAAATTGCTCTAAAAAAAATTGAAAGATAATCACAGACAAAAACGTGGGTTTAAAAGACTGAGAATGTGCCTTCACAATAAACATAAAACAAGAAGTGTCAAAGTGATATGTCAGAGATATCAACTGCCAAACTTAGTACTTAAGGAAATCAGACATTTCAAACTTAATAACCTAATATAATGCTCACTTTCACCAGACGAAAATATTTCTAATTCATTTTTATTTAGTTAATAAAATTGAAAGGTCTCAACTCTTAACAGTTGCCCTGGGTATTTTTTTTATTTTCATTTTACATTGTACTGTCCAATATAGTAGTTATTAGGCAGGTCTAGCACCTGAAATATGACTAGTCAAATTGAGATATACTACAAGTGAAAATCCATACTAGATTTCAAATATATTGTGTGAACAAAGAAAGAATGTAAAATATCTCATTGGTATTTTTATGTTGAATACATGTTGAAATATTTTAACATTGTGTAGCGCACACTATTATTTAAATTAATTTCAATAGTTTCTTCTTATCTTTTTAAATATGGCTTGAGTTGTCACATTATATTTCTATTAATCAGCATTGTTCTAGATAGTCTAGTGATGTTAGAGGTGTGGCAGGCAGACTCATGGCTCCTCCAAAGTTGTCTGCATCCTAATCCCTAGAATCTGTGAATGTGTTTCCTTACATGGCAGAAGGACTTTACAGATGTGATGAAGAGTAGGGACCTTGTGATAGGGAGATATTCTGTGATTATATTGGGAATTCCAGTCTAATTGGATGAGTATGTAGAAGGGAGAGGACAGCAGAAGAGTATGTCAGGAAGATTTGATATGAGGATTTGATTTGCCGTTGCCTCCTTTGAAGATGGAGGAAGATGACCCTCAGCTTATAATTAGCAAGGGAGCAGGGACCTCAGTCCCACAAGCACAAGAAACTGAATTCTGCCAACAACAAAATAAGCAGGAAACTGTTTTTGCACTACAGGGTCCAGAAACGAACACAATTTACCAACACTTTTGACTTTAATCTTGCGAGACCTGTACCAAACTTCTGATCTCAGAAGTATAATATATCTTATTGTTTTAAGGTGCTACGTATGCGACACTTCATCATAGCAGCAATAGAAAACTAACAGAAGGGGTGATATGGGCCAAGATTATTTTACCAACGTTCAGATATTACTATTATCCAATGTCAGTTTCTTCTGTCTTGAGCACTAGACTTTTAATCTTAGTTATTTTTAATGAGCTTCTTCAAATATAAAAATATCAAATTTACAGTATTGATCATTTAACCAAAACAAGGAGAAGAAAACAGAAGAAGAAAAATGTGAAAGGGGAGGAGAGAAAAGGGAAAGAGAAGAAGTAGAACAAAAATAGTAAGGAAAGGCGAAATGAGGAAAAGGGGAAGGAAGGGAAGAATGGAGAGAAGGAAACAAGAAAGGAAAAAAGAGAGGGAGGGAGGGCAGTATGAAAAAAATAAATATAAATTGTTTTACAAGAATACAATACTATTCAGGATATAAACCTAACATTTTATGAGGTTTAACCTAGGTTCAGTTATTTTTAAAATCTCAAACTTCATTCAAGTACTTTCATCTTCTATATAATTGCATTATCATTATAATGTATAATACCTCTCTTGTCTGAACTTTCAGAATGTTTTATATATACCTGACCAAAGGCTTTAAAACTTTCTATGCTTAATGCGTGATTTTTTAATCATTTTAAAAACTTCTTGTCTTATCTCTTCTATCGTATTGTTTACCTGCTATAGGCAAGATTTATGTTTGATTTCACTTTGTATCCTCCATAGCACCTATACGGCTTATTTGAAAAAAATAAAGAAATTTTGGAATCAACTATGTAAATGCAAATACAATTGTTTAATTAGCCTGTGTAGAGTACATTTTGAACACAGTATGTCCAACTACCTCCTTAAAAATAATACACATCACTCATCAATCAAGAGTGAAATGTTCTTCAAGTACACGAATCCAGAGTAGCTAAATGTCAAATGGCAGACAAATTACATAATCAATTAACATAATCATGTACCTTTTCAATTAGTTCTTTGAACATTAGCACCATGGAGAAATGGAGTAATAAAACCCCCAAAGGTGTCAATGTCTTAATTCCCAGAACCTATGAATAGGTTATGTTACATGGCAAGGAGGAATTAAAGTTGCAGCTGGAAGTAAGGTTGTTAATCACCTTAGCCTTATAAATAGATTATTCTGGATTATCGGGGCAGGTCCAATGTAATTGAAAGAGTCCAAGTGAAAGAGGGAAGCAGAAGAGGAAGTGTGAGTCAGAGAGAGGTTTAAAGATGCTGCTGTTGAAGATGGAAGCAGGGGCTGCAAGCCAAGGAAAGCACATGGTCTCTAAAAGCTGGAAGACAAGGGAAGTGATTTTTCTCCTAGTGCCTCCAGAAGGAATGCAGTCCTACTGACACCTTGATTTTAGCCCATTGAGGCACATTTTGGATGCTGTATCTTCAGAAGTGTAAAATAATAAGTTCGTGTTATTTTATGATTCTGAATTTGTAGAAATTTGTTACATCAGCAACAGGAAACTGTTTCCTATTGGAATATGAAGACAGAAACCGTATGATGATCACATTGATTCTTTGGCTTCAAAGAGTAAGATCAGTATTGACCATTATCACCTGAGCTAATACTGGGGAGATGAATTATCTAGAGCCTATGAATTCGTATCAATATTTAAGTGGAACATTGTAGGAGAAACTATTCACAAATCCATCAAACAAGGGAGAGAAAGCAGAGATGTAGTATTGGCTGTTCCCCTGTCAGACCTCACTAGCCTTAGAACTTATCAACGGCTTAGAACTTCAGTTCATCACAGTAAGAGTATGAGCTAATACCAATGCCTTCATAAGGGAGAGATCCTCATTGTTTAAAGATCCAACAAAGACTCCAAGATTTTATAATATTTCAGTAAGAGTTTTTATCACTGATTGTGTGTAGATAACACTATTAAGGGAAATATCCTGGAGAGACAAGAGAGTGAAACTTTAAGCAAACGAAAAATGCATAACTGAAAGTATTTGTTGATGAACGGTCAAAATATGTACCAAAATCACTGCCATAAGTATTCAAAGTATAGCAGTATTACTGTAGGCTGGGTGGATTAAGGCAAAATTTATTGGAGGGAAATGATCCCAAGAAGAACCTTGAAATATAATTAGTTTTATATTGATGTCAGCCAAAGAACGGCATGAATTCTGCCTTAAGTTTTGGTTCCCCACAAACAATGAGACAGGATTTGAACTTAATTGGTTTATTCAGGAGGTGATAGGGGAAGGAAGAGTACAAATCAGACAAGAGACAGAAGAACTCCAACAAAGGCTGTTTTATTGAGATTACTGATACAGATGACTGGATTTCAATTCTGCTGGGGAATTATGGAAAATATTTGGAAAATGCCTCAGAGTTTCCCCTCTCAAGGATTGAGGAACCTGGGTTATTTATCAAACTGCTCATTCTGTAACTTCCCTAGAGCTATTTTTGAATGTATTAATTCCCCCACAAAATTAGGCCTATACTGCTTGCAGTCTGAGCAAATTTCCACAGCCAGAAAAAACCATCAAAGATTTCTTATGCTCATAATAAGCCATCAGTAAAAATATGCATGTGAGTGCCAAGTAGATGTGGGCAGGAATGACACCATTAACATCTACTGTTGCATGTTTAAGCAACCACTCATGTTCATTCTTTAATGCCTTTGGTTCTTCAAAGTGATGTTGTGTCACAGCTTCTAAAAGAGAAAGGAACTTTTAACAAGAGGGCTAGGGGGATGAGCTATAGTACCCAATGCTATAGTGTTTAGGGCCCTGATATTCATCTACCTTCTCTGCCACATATTCTACACTCCCCTTTCTAGGTTATCACTCCCTTTTCCAAAGGGACAACCCAGGCACTCATTCTTGAGGAATCTGAGCTCATGGTTTCTGTGCCCTTATGAAGCTGTGGTTGCTGCAATAATCCATTCATAACTGACATTAGAGGGAAGCACCAAGTGAATCCCCTGTACTCTGGACATAAAACTCAATGTTCCCTTTATATCACAATCATATCTTCTTAAAATGATCATGATCAATCACTATGGCAGAAATTGTAGCTAATTTCTTTGCTTATCCTGGGAATCCTAAATTATTTAGGTAGCAAACATAGCTCTCAGTGTAGTAAACTAGAGCTACATCCTTTCTAAACATCTCTCCACCTCTATGAGGAATATTTGACCTCTAATCCTTCAGTCTGAAGTTGTAGGTTTAAGAGGCACAAACTCCTTGAGTGCGTCTTTAGGAGTGATGGTGAGAGCAGTCACTCCCACTTCCACCTCTTGTTCCCTGGACATTTATATTATGGGTATTGGGAACACATCGTTATTTGATGGCTGTCAATGCAAAGCATATACCATTTATAGAACCACAAAACTGCAGGGTTCATCCCTAAGCTGGAGCATGTGCTGCATCAAAGATGTCATTGTCAGAATAGCAGTTTATAGGAAATTTGAGAAATAATGATAGTGCAAAAACATTTTTAAAGATATGTACAATGCCATGCATTTTTTGTCAAAAAGTCCCTTCATCCAAGGTGATATTATGTGAGATAACATCAGTAAATCCTATAAGCATGTATTAGTAGTGCTGGCCAGGGACTTGTGCATGGTTAACATCAATCTCTGGAATATGTATTGATCCTCATAAGGACATGATGCTTCCTTTCAAGGGTGGAAGGAATCCAATTTAATCAACTTGCCCAAAGTGACAGCTTGAGCTTTTTAAGCATTGGTAACAAAACAAGGGCCTAGTTTCAGTATCTGCTGCTGACTGTTGGCAGCAGCAGTAAACGGATATTCTTGCTGATAGTCAAGCCAGTTGGGTCTATGCAGACCCTATATCATGCCTCCAGATTTCTCCATCCCTGGGTGCATTCATTATGATAGCCCTGGCATGACAGAAAACAGAGGAAGGTTAAGATCCATTGGACAAGTCATTCTTCTTGGTTGTCTAGTGTCTTCTGGTGGTCATTTATGTGGCAGGCAAAGACTCACATACTTCTTACTTGCCCTCATGAACTGTTAAAAAGCCTCTTTCTAGACCACCTTATATAGAATATTTCCAACCAATACTTCAGGATTCCATGTTTACTCCTATATAAGGCTACTTTTATCTTCATATAAAATAAAAAAAAAACTAGGTGTGCTGTTTAAAGATCTGCCTACTGCCCCTCAGAGGATGCTTTTAACCACTGTCTTCCAAGACTATGCCTATTTTATGGTAGCCCTCAATATCTGCTTTGCTAACATATTGACCTGATTCACCTGAGAATAAGTCCCTGATATTTTTCTCTTCTGCCAACTGGTCATAGAAACCACCCCCTCCCTAACAAAGCTATAGATGTTCACTTAGGAAAAGATGTCAGGTCATTGCAACGGAAGTAAATGACAAGTAACACAGGGGTTGTGTTAGTCTGTTCAGGCTGCTACAACAAAATTCCTTAGATTAGGTAATTTATAAGTAAAAGAAATATATTTCTCACAGTTCTGGAAGCTAGGAAGTCCAAAATAAAGACTCCAGCAGATTCGGTGGCCACTAAGGGCCTGCTCTCTGCTCCATAGATGGCGACTTTTTCCTGCACACTCACATGGCAGAAGGGCAACGTAAACTTCTTTATAAGAGCACCAGTCCCATTCATGAAGGCCCCGCCCTTATGAATTAATAACTTCCCTGAAGTTCTCACCTCTTAATATTACCAAGGTCCAACATATCAATTTTGGGAGATACCAATATTCAGACTATTTCAGGCATCTAGACCACTTTTTAATGTCCTTTATACCCTATTAGACCCCAAATCAAATAAACCAGTTCTAAATTATGACACGGTAGATTAAACAATATTCAGCTCAGATTCCCAACTCTGGTCACATAGACAGTTGATGTACCATAGTCAGGCTTTTCAATATTTATTGGGCTTCTTTGTGCCTTGCATTGAGATTATCCTATTAGAAATTGCTGGAGACTCAGCATAGCATCTTTACCTTCAGATGACTTCAAAATCATGGAATCTTATGCCATATATAGTCCAAATAACAGGACATCCTTAACTACAAGCTGCACTTGCTCCAGAGACTACTTTTACTCTTTTCAGCCTGCTAAGACACTTAATAATGAACTAAAACATACTCTCATGCAAATTAAGTGGTAGCTCCAAAATCCGCAGAGGTTTTTCAGGCACTATGCCACTCTTTTGAGTGGAGACAGTGTGGAATGTCACGATTTGTTCTTCATGTCACACGTGAGGTTCCTTTATGTTCCTACACATTGGACATGTAAACCTTCACCAAATGATACAGGCCTCTGAATCTTTAGAGGTGTTAATCTTTCACCTCTGACATACATGTATCTCATCAGGGGATCTAAAACACCACTTACTGCCCATCAGTTCTGATTAACATCATATAATTAATAGGATTGACCAGTTTGATGATCCTTGGACTATCCAGATTATCACAGTTCCTTTGGATGTACTGAGACAGAGAGGAGAGTTTTCATAGCCCACAGAGAGGGCTATAAAAGTATCCCGTGGCCTACCCCAGGTAAGTGTGAGTTACTGTTGATTCTCCTGCTTTATCCATATTAAAAAACACATTTTCTATTTCAATAGCTGCACAGTAACTTCTAGCTGCTGTGTTAACCCAGTCCAGTAAATATACTACATCTGGTGAAGTGGCTGCTATTGGAACTAACATTTGGTTAATTTTACAGTGATCCACTGTTATCCATGATGATCTACCTGGTTTTTGCAGTATCTATACTGGCACTCTGCATACTTCATCTTCGAGGAGTGCACTAAAGAAATAGTTCTGCTTCTGATTTCCTTTATTGGCTAAATTTGGGTTTGGGAGAAGTGTCAGGGGCTTCTGCCTTGCCTTTCTTACCATATTGAATCTTTCTCTTAAGGTCAAAGAACTAATATGAATGATTTTTCTGTGGCTAAGTATATTGTTATCAATTAAACATTCAGTGACTATGAAAATAACCATGATATGTTTCTATGGAGACAATGAAACTGCTGTAAGACAAACTTCATCAGGATTCCATTTATCGTCTCATCTTCTATCACTAAGGAGTGAAGTTCCATAGCACACATCCTACCATCAATCCTGTCTGTAAGAAAAAAGCCACTGTAGAGCTCCTCCTTGATCGTGGTAGCACCCTCATTGCTTTAGGCCCTTGGTGAGTCTTATAATCTTGCATTCCATTATTATATGGCCATAGTGAATCCAATATTATATGACCACATCTACTATGGTTTGAATGTTTGTCCCTTCCAAAACTCATGTTGAAATTTAATCCCCAATGTGGCAGTATTGAGAGGTGGGGCCTTTAAGAGATGACTGGGTCATGAGGGCTCTGCTCTTATTAATGGGTTAATGGATCAATGGATTACCAAAGGAGACTGACTGATGGCTTTATAAGAGAAGGAACAGAGACCTGATCTAGCATGGTCAGCTCCCACGTGATGCCCTGTACTATGAAGAGAGTCCCCACCAGCAAGAAGGCCCTCACCAGATGTGGCTCCTCAACCTTGGATTTCTTAGCCTCCACAACTGCAAAAAATAATTTTTTCTCTATGTACTATCCACTTTCAGGTGTTCTGTTGTAAGCAATAGAAAATAGACTAAGGCATCACCTACCTGGGACTTTTGAACACTTCTTTAACATTTTGCCAAAGCAGTTTCAGCACTTCCACCTCGTTTACAAAAGTCCACTGTTGCTTCCAAACTCTACGGAGCCATCCTACAGGCTACTCATGATAGCTTCGGGTATTCTTGTTAGAGTATTGAATCCTAAGTTAAGGAATACTCTCCTGAATGAATAAATTATCATATAAAAAGCTTATGTTCTGTTTTCCTTCCAAGATTCGTCCTCACTTTTTTTTTTTTTTTTTTTTTGCAGTCCTCTGGGAATGTCCTAGTAGGTAATAGCCATGCCCTGAATTTTTTGTTGAATAATGTTTATCCTCCTAAGGGATAATATTCTCCTTTCAGACCTTGCTGGGTCTGAAATCTACTTATCGGCCTAGAAATAACAAGTGAAAGTGGTGGCAGATATTAAGGACAGCAAGCATCATCATTGAGGTATATGCCTCAGGTAAAGTGTTTTCATACTTTCCAGGCAAGATGACCTTCTCTAGCAAAAGGAAAAAGGGGGAGAATTTCTTCTAGAATATATCCTAGGGGATTCAAGTATCTCAAATATATTCACCATGGCATCACCATCCTAGATCTCAAATTCCACTCCTTCCTTATCAGGAAATTGTATTTATAATAAGAGATTTACTAGGGCTACATATCAGAATCTTTCATTACTTTATCACTCTTACAATGACGTCATGACCCTGTTTTTCACCTTAATCCAACTTCTTCATGGAGAAAATGAGAGTTTAATTAAGCACTGTTTTGGTGCCTTTCTGACCTTTATACCATTCCCTAAATCGATCATTTGCTGACCTGATACTATTTTTTTTTCCATTAAAGCTTTCATGTCAGAAACCTGTTGCCAATTCATTCCATTATGCTTACTCTAACCAAGCCCTTATATTTCTTAAGTGCTAAAAATATTGTATAAGGCAGAGAACTCTATCTATGCTCCATCTTTATTTACTAAAAATGAGAATCTTCGCAGCTGAGAATCTTTATTTGCTAAAAATAATGTGAAAGAAATTATCATCTCTCTACTTACCAATAGCCTTAGTAATGAGTGGGTAATGCCTTAGTCCATCTGGGCTGCTATAACAAAATGACATAGACTGGGTGGCTTATAAACAACAGAACTTTATTTACCATAGCCCTGGAGGCTGGAATGCCCAACATCAAAACGCCATCAGATGTGGTATTTGATGAGGGCCCAGTTCCTCATAACCTTTTATTTTGCTCTAACCTCACAGGGTGGAAGGGATGACGAGTCTTTCTTGGGTCTCTTTTAAAAGGGCACTGTCTTAGTACATTCCTGCTGCTATAACTAAATATCTGAGACTGGATAATTTATAAAGAATATAAATTTATTTTCTGACAGTTCTGGAAGCTGAGAAGTCTAAGATCAAGGTGACAGCAGATTTAGTGTCTGGTAAAGCTGCTCTCTGCTTCCAAGATGGCATTCTTTGCTGCGTCCTCACATGGCAGAAGGAGTAAACATCTTCCTCGCACTTCTTTGGTAAGGGCTTTAATCCCCTCTTAAAGTCCCCACATCTTAATACTATCACATTAGCAATTAAGGTTCAACATTTGAATTTTGGTGGGACACAATCAGACCACAACAGGCACTAAGTCCATTTATGAGGGCTTCATCTTCATGAGCTAATCACTTAGCAAAGACCCTATTTCCTAATACCATCAGCATGAGGTGAGTATTTCAACATAAGGATTTTGAGGAGACATAAGCATTCAGACCAAACCGATTATTACTGCCTTCTGTCCAGTAAGTAAACAATAGTAGAATCTTGTTTTGATTACCTGATACTTTGGAAAATTGACAAGTTCCAAATGCTTGTGATTGGATTTTCCTAAAGGCAGGCACTGAGAACAGAATTTGAGCACAAGTAATTTCTTTGATAGGTGATCCCAAAAGTAGAACAGTAAGGAATTAAGCCAATAAAAGGTGTAATATTGAACGGAACACTAATGCAAGTAACTATATCTCCATCTTGTTGCTAAGCTGTAGAATATAGTGAAGAACATACCACAGAAATAATACAACTAAGATCAAGAAAGCCAAGGTATTTATTCCATTCATCATTAGCTGAAAGTTGCTTCTAGGTATACTAACTTCCCATAATATTACTGTTTCCTAGAAAGAGCTTAGCATGTCCCCTTACCCAAAAAAGAAAGTCCCTAGTCAGGAATTCGTGGGCATTTTCCATAAGAAGCCATCATCTCAAAGGCATATGGACAATGCATCAATAGCATAAAGCTCATGGTCAAGGGAAGAAAGGATGGTTATACGTTGGTTAAAGTTAAGGGATTCTTTTTGTGAGTATTGAAAGATTTGTTTGGATAGTAGGGAAATGTTGCCCTTTGTATTTTTAGGGTTCAGAATTTTATGGTAGTAAGAGAGTATGTACTTTATATATTTAAGCAAGAAAGACAATAAAATTAATAGCAGAGATATTAATTTCTAGATGATATGGTGAATGGCCTGGGGTAAGGAGTGTTGAGAAGCAGGTCTATTATTAATAGTTAGGAAGTTAGTACAATCCTGGGCATTTTATTGTAGATAATTTATAGTTCAACAAAAAAGGATTCAAAAAGATAAACAGATTTCACATATAATTTGTTTTCTGAATATATTTGGAATTCTGGGTGATTGAACTCTTAATGTGGTAAATTAGCTAGAAGGTAATTAGAATAATATAAAATTAGACTTCATCTAATTTGGTTCAAAGTCATATAATTTTAGAACTGGAAACAACTGGAGATTCTCTTAACTGAACCTCTCATTTTAGAAGTGTGAAAACAGAGTAACAAAAATATAATTTACACAAAATAACACATTTGAAGAATAACAACTTTGTTTTTCCTCCTCCCCAAACTGTAAATGTTCTTTCCTCTACTGTGCAGCTCCATGGTGATAGATACTGTGTTAATATCCAGGAAATGGAAGATGGAAAACTTATGCTATGTTTTCACTAAAAATACTACCTTTCAAATGAAACAAAAGGTTGTTACATTCTAAACTTAGAGAACATAATAAAAAATACAGAAATTGTTTCTGCACTGAACACCCTTTACATGTGAATAATACAGAATGAAAATATCAGCAACTTTAACAATAAAATGTGAACATAAAGTTAACAGAAATTGGAAGGAGGAGGTAGGATAAAGGAGAAACAAGTGATATTGCCCACAGGAGAACTATTAACAAATAGGCATTTAACTGTGCCATATATATTTACAAGGCAACCTATATAAGGAGGTTACCTGAGAGATGGAATAAGCAAATGAAATTTTCATCTAGTGTAGCAAAAATTAAATGCTGGGATTTAAAACTGATTAGCCAAGGACTAAGCATATGATAATTCTGTTGAGAAATGTTGACAACAACCAGACAAATAAAATTTTTATGTAAGGATATTGGTGTAGGACAGGGTCCTATTGATTTTCTTTACATGCCTTACTATGTCACTTTATTTTCCAGTTAGTTTAGTCACACAATTTCTCTGGTCTTCAGTTTTCTCATCTTGTGGTTTTAAGTGAGATGAGCTCTGAAGTCCCTGTCAATATTTCAGCAGCTATGTTTTCATGGTAGCCTTTGCTGCATGCATAGAACTCCTCATACATATCATCCAAGGTACCAGAGAGTGATTTAGCTATCTGAATCATAAAGTTATAGGAAAATATTTAATCCTGACTGTCCTCTAAAAAGCTAGAGTTAGGTTTATGGTGAACATAAATCTTTCCAGTTCTAAGTTTACTTTGGCATATGTCCATAGATCGTTGAGGTGAGGGGTAAGTTCAGGCATAGGAATCTAGGAGTCATTTGAATTGTAAGGGGAGAAACTGTAAGTGTGCAAATGATCTCAAGGAAAGGAGGAACTGGCCCAAATCTTCAGTGATTTCTTACATTATAGAAAGCAGAATGGTTCTGTGCTCACAATTAGTCTCCTCAACTCTTGAATTAAGATCTTTGAGGACAACAGTTCCTGAGTACTTCCCACTATACACCCAAAGGTCTTTCTGGAAGCCCACTAGACATGCATGCATCATAGCTCTCACATCTTGTCAGATATTGGGGGCTAGTAGCGAGAGTTCACTTTTTTTTGTTTGTTTCTCTGCCGTATTCCTCAGGCATTTATTTCTCCAGAAGGAGTAGAAACTTTCAGCATTAATCTTCAAATTAATGCTTCACTTAAATCCCTCCAAATAGGAGGTTTATGCTTCTTAACTCTCAGTGCATACTCTTGGTTTCTTTATGGTGACTGCAAAATAAGTAAACATTTTAAGTGACCATATCTTATTTATCTTTGTATACCTATTGCATCAGCATAGCTTAAAAAATGTCATACATCATAGATAAATATACATATGTAAATAATTTACTTACTTGGATTTCATGAGTAAACTAATGTAATTTTATCGATTTATTTTGTCGATTTTTCTAAAAGCCTGTAGTGCTGCTATAGATTTCTGAAATAATAGTTGGTAAGACATTGGTAGGTATTGCAATGTCACAAAATTAATAAACTCTGATAGAACATGTAACTGGAAAATGTAATATAACTTCAAATTTCAAATTTGAATGCTACTGTCTACGTATTAGGCAATGTCTACAACAAGAATTAGGTGTTCTCATGGAAGGACTGTGTGAATAAAATGTTTATTAGTTGGAAATCGAAAATTAATCAAACATATTTTCATTTCTTAAACAAGCTTATATTGAGACTTACTTGTACTGATTTTGGAATAATAGCTTTTTTGTAAAATGTGTAATAAGATTTTTGCCTAAAATAGGTTTCAAAAATCAATAACAATATAAAGTGAGAATTATTGTAAAAACATGTCAAGGTTGTCATGAAATATACACCATATTTGATTAAAAGAAACTGTCATATATATATATATATTTAATGAAAAATAGTTACATAATAAAGCACACTTTAAAGAGAGAAAGGTTTAAGCCATGTGGCACCGGGAATCTTTAAGGAACTGATACATTATTAAATATAATCTAAACATTATTCAATTACATAATGGATCTTCAAGACTTCAGAAGGAAAAATTACTAATCCTGCTCTTAAAATTCCAGTCCAATAAAAAATAAGGTGTTTATATTAGTGAGAAATTTTTCCAGATTATTTTAAAATATGCTTTCTTTAATAGAAACATTCTATATCTCTCGGAAAAAAATGGTTCTGATTTTGTATATAGGTTATTTTTCTTTTTACCCCTTGGAATGCCTTATAGGAACTAAGTTCACAAATATCACTTCAATGTAACCTTTGTACCTATAGACATTTTGCTGTGCAAATGAGTTTGCAAATGCATGACCAGAAACTCTTGCCTATACCAAATACAAATCTAATCTCAGTACAAATGGCAGCTGAGGCCATTATGTGCACAAGCTTCTCATTATTTAAAGCGCAGTTTTTTTGCCCTGTGGATTTCTTGACATACAGTATTTGGTAGAGGTACCATTCTCATTCATCTTCCTATGCAACTCACTGAAGCAGTGAGCATAAGGTATTGACTGTTCTCATTGATGGTGGTAAAATATACTCACTTTACCTATGATGAATAACTTTTCCCCTCATTATATATTCATTATAACTATGTTTTCTAACTATAGACAAATACTATCTTGCTAGTTAAGTGCAAATTTAGATCTGTGCAAATACTAAATTGTGCCATACCAGGTAGGATTAAAATGAAGGAGGGCAGATGATTTTGTATTGGTATAACCAGAGAAGATACAAAAGTTAGTATTAGTTTTAATTGAAAGTAACAGAAACTTTAGATATTTATGGCTTAAACAATATTACTTGTCCTTTCTTATAAAAGATCTGGAAGCCATATTCACAGGCTGGGTGACAGGTCTGTTTCACAAAGTTCTCAGGGTTTCAGGTTCCAGGATTCTGCTCTTAAATCTCAAGGGTATGCCTCTCATTCTTAAATGATATCTAAAGTATATGGTCAGCTATAACATATAAATTCCTGGGACAATGATGGAGGGAGGGGCAAAGAATTCATAGAAGCCATTTTATAAGAAAGTTTCTGAGAAGCTTCCCCATTGATTTTTTAAAAATTATGTCTGACTAACCAGAACTATATCACAAAACCTAGACAGAGGGGAGGCAGGAAAATGGAGTTTTATATGTGTGGTCAATTACTCAGTTAAAAATGTTTTGCCACAGGAAAAAAGGAGGTTTTTAAGTTGAAGATGGAAGGTAAAATTTGTAAGCAAATTTGACTTCAGGTACTCCTATCTCTATCTTGTTTGAAGTACATGAAAATTCTCCAGTAAGTCAATTATCTACTTCACTTTGAAGAGTTCAATGTGTTTTTGGCTGGTTAGCTGTTTTCATTGAGGTGCAGAATAAAAAATAAAATGAAAATATTAAATAGTATTTAAATTCTAGAACACACTCCTTTAATTCTTTGTGTGAGACAAACAGATAAAACCTGTAGGGAATAAAATGATTGACAGTCTTCCTTTAAATAGGATTTCTGATGTTGACTTATGATACCTCACTGTTAGGTATTGCTTATGGAATAAGGCCATTATCCAAAGGTACAATTAGGAAAGACTATATGATTTATTCCTTCATAGCATGTGGGAAGCCACATAGTTTTGAACAATTAAAACCTGGCACTATATATATTCCTATTAAGTGTGAATAAGAGGCACTAAGAAAACAATCCATGGTCCAGTCCACAGAATTGGCATTATCAAGTTAACTTTCCTAGAGAATAATAAAGACTCGGGGCTTAGAAACTGTAATACTTAATTACCTATCACATGCATTACACTATACTCAAATGTAGATGTTTCATTTTCTTCTTCAATCATTTTCCCCCAAAATGCATGATAAAACAGATACATAGTTGCATACTAAACACTCCAATCAAAAGGCAAAGATTTGCAGACTAGAGAAAAAACAAGAGGCCCACTTTAGTTTCAAAGTCACAAACCAGTTGAAAGTTAAAAGGTAGAAAAAGATACCATGAAACAGTGACCAATCATATAAGAGACAGAGTGGCTATCCTAACATCAGACAAAATAGACTTTAAAACACCAAATATTAGTAGGGAGCTGGACATGGTGGCTCACACATATAATCACAGCACTTTAGGAGTTTGAGCAGGGAGGATCGCTTGAGGCCAGGAGTTTGCAACCAGACTGGGCAACATAGTGAGACCCTGGTCTTTACAAAAATTTAAAAAAGATTAGTCAAATATAGTGGTTTACACCTGTAGTCCCAGCTACTTGGGACTAGGAGCTGGGACTCACACGAGCCCAGGAGTTTGAGATCATCCTGGGTAACATGGAGAGACCCCATTTCTACAAAAAATAAAGAAAAGAAAAATATATATAAATAAATAAAATAATGAATAAATAAATATTACTAGGGACAAAGACAATTTTGTAATCATAATGGAGTCAGTTTATCAAAAAGCTATAATAATTACAAATGTGTGCACACTTAAAAATCAAATCTGAACCAAAGAATGGGTCTATGTGAACTGCACCTAGTCTAACATCTAGTTCCTAACATACTTTTACTTAATGCACTTCTTCTTTTATAGTAAAGCACTATAATGCTTCATCTTCTTCCTGGAACTTGCATCTTGGTTTTAGTCTACATAGAAATGATATAGTCCAAGAAAACTCTTAGCTCCAAAAAACATTGTTACTAGGGACTTTTTATCTGGAGGGGCCAACTAAAGTGCTTTTTATTACATGGCACAATACAGTCTCAGAATTATACATTGAAAGAATATATTGTTTATGCTTAATCAAAATATAATAATATATGCTTTCCAGAATATATTATGCCTCTACCAGTCACCCTAATTATTGCATCAAAATGATATTCAATGCTTATTGAGTATATACTATGCGATTTGAACTGTATTAAGAGTCTTACGTGTATCTTACATATATA
Source organism: Indri indri (assembly GCA_004363605.1). Taxonomy (NCBI): domain Eukaryota; kingdom Metazoa; phylum Chordata; class Mammalia; order Primates; family Indriidae; genus Indri; species Indri indri. The sequence goes on along the minus strand of RJWJ010033279.1, from coordinate 680 downwards.
GTAAAGATATGATATAATCACCTTCATTTGTCAAAGATAAATCTGAGTTTCAGATAGGTTAACTAACATACTCAATATTCCACAGTAAGTAGGTAATAAAGTCAGTACATAGAACTGGGGTTGAGATTATGCACTGTATTAGATTTCTTTGCTACATAAAAGTATTACCACAAATTTAGCAGCATGAAACAAAACCTATGTATTGTCCCATGGTTCTGTAGTTTAGACATCCAGATAAACTCGACCGAGTTCTATGCTCCAAGTCTCCCAGGCTGAAATCTGGGTGTTGGGGTGAAATCAGCTATACTCTTTCTTATCTGACAGCTCTGGAAAAGAATTCACTTCTAAGCATATTCATGTTGTTAGCAAAATTCAGTTCCCTGTAGTTACAGGACAGAGATTCCTCTTTCCTTACTGACACCTGGGGGTACCATTCTCTGCTTTAAGGTCATCCATATTCCTTCTAATGTGTCCCTCTTCATCTTTATAACAGTATCAGTGTGAAAAGTCTTCTCACTCTTCAAATCTCTTTTACTTCTTCTGCTAACAGTCAATAATAGTTCTCTACTTTTAAGGGATTATCTCACTATTTTAGGCTCAGCTGGATAATTTCCCTATCTTAAGGTCAACTGTGCCATATAACATAACACAATCATGGGAGATTGCTCATTCATCCTCAA